>JAIOTZ010002266.1:0-20966 GCA_023374045.1 Limonium bicolor | reverse complement strand
CATGATGGCAGGCTTAAAGGGGTTGGTACCTGTGGGAAAAAATTACGCAGAGTTGATATTGATACATTGAACAAGGCACATCTGGTTGTGTTGAATCATTCAGAAGTTGTTGAACCGTATTTCGATGCACACCTAGCGTACCTCAAAACAAAAAACCCAACGATGAGTAATGCCAAATTAAAAAAAGAGCAGAATGCAACATTTGTTAAGTGGTTCAGACAGAAGGTGTTGTATGAAGATTCAAGGAGCGTTGATGAAATGATCCAATTGTTGGCACTTGGTCCAAATCTCGATGTGATGTCGTATGAAGGATATGATGTAAATGGATTTTCTTTTTACACTGCACGTCAAGATTGTAAATCGACAAACCAGAACAGTGGTGTGCATCTTATCGCTTCACAAGAAATTTTCACAGGAACAAGTCGTAATACACAGAAGAACGAATATTATGGTGTTATTGAGGATATTTGGGTCTTGAATTACACTAGTTATGAAACTTGCGTATTTCGTTGCAAATGGGTGGACAACAAACAGGGATATCGTGAGGAGGATCATGGTATGAAGCTAGTTGATTTAACGACAGCAGCTCCTACTGATGAACCCTTTATTGTTGCATCAAAGGCAAAACAAGTATTCTACTGTCGTGATCAATCTAATCCCAGATGGTCTATTGTAATGCAGAGTAAAAGATCGATAGTTGGGATTGATAATATTGTTGATGAGGATGAATACGACTGTGAAGATGAAACAGATGTACCTATTCGGTTGCCGATGGAGGTAGATAATGTAACTAATTTTGAATATCGAAGGTCCGACCACAATGAAGGATTGTGGATTGAACGATGAAATGTTATTTTGTAAGTTTGATTGACAATATTATATTATTTAATTTTTGTCATGTTTCAATATTTGATTCAGTAGATGTTCGTATTAACCTTGTTAATTGTTGATTATTTTTCAGATTATGGATCCTGACGATAGAGTCGAAGAGGACTTAATGTTGGGGCTGGATGATATTGACGATGACGTCCCTACTGAAGAACCACCAGCTGCATCTACTTCGCAGCCCCCTCGGAAGGGACGTGGACCGACCCGTGGGTTGAAGGAGAAGAAAGATTCTCCCATCGATTTGATCTGGGACAAGTACCTCCGACATCGTGGTGGGTCGAAGCAGAAGTTTGCTTCCTACTTGGGATTGATGGTAAAATCCCATTGCTCGATTAATAAGGACTGGAAAGATCAAGAAAAGGCAGACAAAGACATCATATGGCAGATGGTGCAGAAGAAGTACAAGGTCGCGGATGAACTTCGGACGAAGATTGAATCACTTCTAGCGACATCACTGCGACAGTTCAAGCATCGGTTGGTAGATGGCTGGATCAACAAACCGGGCTCCAAGAGGTCACCGCCGTGGGTAGTGTACGATGGTATGATCACGGAGGAGGAATGGAAGATATTCTACGACCATCGCCAGACTGAAGAGTTTAAGGTACTTTTACAATTATTCTTTCTTAATTATTTAAGGAATAAAATTTAACAAACATTTTTCTTATTATGTATAACTTACAAATATACAATTTTTGTAACAGTTAAAGCAAGAACAAGCGAGACGTAACCGGGCGAAGAATATCTACAAGCACTTCATGGGGCGAGCTGGATACACGGGGCGGTTGGAGAAGTGGAAGAGCGAGGGCTTACTGACTAAAACTAATGAAGACGGCACTCAGTCAGTTATTGATGATGTTGACGATGCAAGTAGAGTGCAGACATTTATGCTGGGTCGAATGGTGAAAAATGACGAGGGGGTATATGTGTTCCCGCAGAGCGAGACTGCTGAGTTGGCGTCCAAGATTGTAAGTATATATATTTAAAAGTTGTTGTTTACTAATTAATAAGTTCATTTCTAATATTTTTGTTAATTTAATATAGTCTGGCTCGACTGAGCGATGGGAGATGGTTCCGGCCCCTCCGTCGCAGGATGATCCACTGAATAAGGCCCTTGGGCAAAAGGATCATCCAGGGCGAGTGCGGGGGCTTGGAGGGGAAGTTCGCCAAAAAGACGTGTTTTCTACGTCTCGATCGAGAGTACCGCAGGCTGAAATGATAGAGAGGATGGTGGATGAACGGGTGCACGACCGGTTGGCGGAGTCGGAAAGACGTCACGCTGAGGAGCTCAGACGTCACGCTGAGGAGCGTCAAGCCTACGAGGAGCGCCTGCGAAGACTTGAGGCTTTAGTATTGGGCCAGGTGCATGCTCCTACACCGACACCTACTCCTACACCGGTGTCTGCTCCTACTGCGACGGCGGATACATCGATAGTGGTCGCCTCTCCTACACCGACACCTACTCATACCCCGGTGTCTGCTCCTACCAGGACGGCGGATACTGTCGATGATCCTACACCGACGTCTGCTCCTACCACGACGGCGGATACTCCGATGGTCGATCATCCTGCACCTTCTTCTCCTACCAGAGACACATTTCCTTATCAAAACCTTTTGGTTTGTTCTTTTTTCCTCCTTAGTTATTTTAATATTATTTTTAAAACAATATAATTTTATTTGCTTGCTTACTGTTGTGAGTTGATGTAGATGGCTAAATCATGTCATCTGTTTCAAGTGTTGGATGGTGGGACTGTGCATGTTGCATTCGGTCGGGTTTTACAGACCGGACCGAACTGTGTAGTACATTTCAAGGTCATCCCACCTCTCCACGCTCGTGTGATGGTAGATGATATTGTGCAAGGTCATGTGGACTCTCCCCTTCCGTTGGAGTGGAATGAGTGGAGTAAAATAGGTCAAGCAAAATCTTCAATTGTTCCATGGCCATATTCTCTCATTGATGTCAGTAGTGACAAGGTAAACTATTTAATTACATGCTTACTGTTTAGTTTTTAACTTGACTGTTGACTAATATGTTTATTATTTAAAATTTGTATACTATTAGATTGATAAGGAATTAAGACCGGTTAAGAAGAGGAAAGTGGATAAGGGGAAGGAAGTTGTGAAATCAAGTGAGGAGAGTCAGAGGGTGAGAAAGGAAGTGGTGAAACCTTTCGATATGACTCCTAGGAGAGCCTCCATTCTGACACCCAAGTATGTGAAGAAGTTGACAGACAAACAAAAAATGCTATATGACTTTTTCATGACGAAGCCACAGTCTGTCACCAATTTCAACATGAAAGTGTCTAAGCATGTTTTCCACTCCCCCGAGCCCAGAGATCTGATGATTACCGTGAGCGATCTAAGAGAATTTTTGATGGGAGACCTGCTTAACATCTCTGTGATTCAGGCCTATTGTCTGTAAGTATCTTTTAAATTATTAAATTATCTTTCATTTTTTTAAGCTATTTAACATATCTTATGAAAAAATGTTGTTTAGGTGTTTGACTAGTAGACTGCTAGCGAGCAAGAGATTATGTGCCCTCTCTTTCTTGTGTCCGCAATTGATGTCAGCAAATCAGGCCGCATTGGATGAGCAAGGATGTGTACAGCATGTGAGGCAGGGATTTTGTTCTGCGGTGCGAAGAAAAAGCAAATATTTGCTGATCCCATATCATCAGATGTAAGTACACAATAACTGTAATTTTTTGCTTCATAATTGTGATATTTAATAATTGTTGTACAAAACATTCTTTGTTTTATCTGTGGCAGCAATCATTGGATGTTGTTGGTGTTGTGTATCGACACCTCATGCTTATTGATACTAGACCCATTGGGCGGCCCTGATGACCTTCGAGAGATCGCTGTAGAGAAATGTTTGAAGGAGTGAGTATTCAAAAATTTTAATGCATTCTGTATTTATTTTAAGCTTGTCCTAGATTATTGACAATAAATGGCTTCATTTTAAAATGTTGTATTTATGCAGGGGTCATAAGCTTGGTTTGAGTGATGTGAAGAAACCATTCTCCATCTTGGACTTCCATTACATACGTGTAAGTAATCATTTAATTTATGCGTTTTTGTATTAAAGTTAAACGTTTAATTTTTTGATCTATCTAAAGTTGGTAATCCATGGATGGTGTGATGACAGTGTCCTCAGCAGCCTGATTCACAAAGCTGTGGCTATTATGTGATGCGGTACATGTTCGAGATTGTACAAAATATTGACACGCTTGCTGATGATGACAAGGTAATACCAATCAAAGTTTCAGTTAAAGTTATTGCATTTGAAATAAAATTGTGTACTAATGATGATCAGTTTCTTTTTATGGACAGATCGTTTCTTATTTCACACAAGCAGGGAGCACGTATTCCAAAGGGGATCTCGACTTTGTAAGAGATCATTTATCACAGTTTTGGTGTAAAAATTACTTGAGTGTTTCTTAGATCTTATATCCTAGTGTACGTAGTTAGACTTAGACTTAGACTTTTGTTTTTGCTGAAGCAAAGTAGACTCTCAAAGAGTTTGTAAAGTTCAACTCTCTCTATTTTTGAAAGTTTTCTTTTGCAATTCGTTTTCAATGTTGCAATTCAAACTGGCAACTTGGTTTATGGTTGTGTGGTTGGTTATCAAAAGGGCAATACCAGTTGGATGCCCTGTACAGGTTATATATATGATTGTATGGTTGTGTTGGAAAACACATTGTGGTAGAGGCTAAAAAAACAAAAAAAACTAAAAAAAAAAAGAAAAAAAAAACCACGGTTATGTAAAAACCGTGGTTTAAAACGCAATGGAACGACGTTTTAAACCACGGTTCATTAGGAAACCGTCGTATAAAATGAAACGGAAACGGTTATATACCACGGTTCTAGTGTCTAACCGTCGTATAAAGTTATTATATACCACGGTTATTAAACGGAACCGTGGTATAAAATCGGTCTTCCCGCCGACAGAAACGGATATAAACGACGGTCGACGTACAACCGTGGTTTATATTCTGGCTTTTAAACGACGGTTTTGAACCGTGGTTTATTGTCATTTTCGAAAATACGACGCGCGTATTAACCACGGTGCGGAACCGTGGTATATAAGACAAATAACCGTGGTAAAAAACATTTTCTGCACTAGTGATCTGTATTGTATAAGGAGATTGGACGGTATGACGGTATTAGCGGTAGGGGTGTTACAAAAACTGTTTGTACTTCTTGTTCACTTTATGTTCAGAAGAAATAGAGGCCATTATAAGCATATAGTTGCATACTGACAATCATTAATATCTACTGTCACCCTCCATTTATCACCCAGACCCAGATTGTAAGTCATTATTTTGATAATCTCTAACACCAACATGCATCCAATTCATTGCGTGAAATTTTGTTCAATACTGAATACCCTATTCGTTAATTACTAACTCTCGGAGACTTCTCTAGCAATTGCAGTAGCATCTGTGACATCATCAAGGCCACTGTATATCATTATTGAAATTGTATCTCCATATATCACCTGTATGGTATATGAGACTAGGCATTTAAGAACTCTAAAAATAGAGCAAACAGACAAGAAATAGAAAAAGATAGTAAACGACAAGTACCTCCAAGTTCAAATTGTTCTAGACTAGATCCACGGTGCTTTGTAAATCTCCTGCCCTTGTAAAAGAATCACTGTCTCAGTCAACAAAATATCCACTAGGGAACGTATGTCGCACGGTTGGACATTAATCGTTATTGATAGTAACAATAATAGCTGTCTTACTTGAGATGTAATATAATCTGCAAGAAGCTTTGATAAAATCTGGAATCGAAAACCCCAAGCATTCATACATACTGTATTGGGGGATAGGAGGTTATATTAAGATGACAAGATGGAGAATTATGAAGCCAACACACAGAGTTATTTGATAAATTGTTCCAGGAGAAAACATATTACCTATTTGCAGTCAGCTTCAGGGCTTGCTGCTGTATGTCATACTAACAAGCCTTAAGACCCGACGCCTTTTTCAGTTAGATTTAGCTGCTCTCATTCGATCAACTAAAAATTTCAGCAACTGAAGCAGATAAAGGAAAAAAATATTTGGAAGAGCGAAAAGTGCAGAAGGATAATCTCAAACCAAGCGACAACTTAACCATAATACCTCAGGTAGCACTTCAGTTTTCTCACAAGACCGTAAACATGGAGCTAGACCATCAGATGACCTCTAAGCAGTTGTGAAGCAGATGTTATACTCCTGTTAGTGACATACTCTTTTGCTTGCTTCTAAACAAAAACTGAATTCAAGATAGCAGTAGCATAAACATATTCAGTTCCACATATGTATCTGTGTTGAGGAGCAAACAGAAGGAGAGAATGAAGTGCAGTGCAAATTATGTATGTTCCTTGTTGCCAGTTTGTAAAATTACCGTGAGCTTTACAAGGTGCAATAGAAAAAAAATCAAAAACTTATGTTAATCAACCGAGAGAAGAAGAAGTTCAAGTATTTTACCAGAAGAAAGTAAAGACTGAAGCGCGGTGGAGTAGAAAAATTAAGACAACCTTCTTTTGAGAAGAAATGTAAAAACAAAACTTAACTAAGGATTATGATAACATTTGAGGATTCGAAGAAACTTCCGCCCAAGTAACATAGACAATAGCAAACTCCAATCGGATAACACGAAAATGATCCTCCTTCTATACTTGTGTTTTAACAAGAAGAGATAAAATCTGAAATAAATTTCATACAAGAACAAATAATCTGAAGCAAAATAACACAATCTGGAATTATAAACAGTGTAATTCAGACATGGTAGTAATATAATATGGAGGCAAGAAATACAATGAAAAGATGATTCTAATGTGCAGAACAGATGTTAAATGTTAAATTTAAAAGACTGATCACAACTGATTGGTTAATAATATGTAAACAGAAGAATGCAGAAGGAGTGTGCATAGATAGCAGCAGCTTATATATCTATGTAACAGTAATAGTTTATATCGTTGTTGTATAATAACCCAATATTTGCTAACAACACCTAACAATTTTTTGACAATGGATAGACCTGAAGGTTTGGAAACTGCTAGGAGCAACGGGGATAATAGCAGCAGGATAGGACAACAAAACATATTAAAGTTGATTACTTGAAGCCAATTTAAACGTTTATACAGGAAGCTTACCAGCTTGAAATGCAGATTCTGTTTTCGAAACAAAAATCAGAGTAGTGAATGAATGCAAGTATGTGTAGCAATTATCTTTGAAAGGATGAAAGAACGTAGTAGCAGCTGAATTGGGCAAAAACTTGGGCAAATTTTAGCAGCAACAGGGGAGTGTTTAATCAGTAGAGTTTTCCATTCAATAACAGTAGAAGCTGAATTCATTCAATAACTAGCAAATTTAGCAAATGAATGGTTTATATAATCAACCACATAACAACAAGAAAATTTAGACCGTAATCACTCTTTTGCTTGCTTCGAAACAAAACCTGAATTTATGCAATTGCAGTAGCATAAACATAATTCAGTTCTACATATTATCTGTGCTGAGGTGCAAACAGAAGGAGAGAATGAAGAGCAGCGCAAATATGTATCATCCTTCTCGCCAGTTTGTAAAATTACCGTGAGCTTTTACAAGGTGCAACAGAAAAAAAAATCAAAAACTTATGTTATAATCATTCAAGAGAAGAAGATAAGTTCAAGTATATTACCAGTTCTAAAAGAAGAGACTTAAGCGCGGTGGAGTTCCATAGATTTATCTCTGCAGCAGCGGTTCAAAGATATTAAGCACATATTTACTTTTTTCATTCAATAACAGAAGAACCGGAATCAAGTAAATTCAACAAGTGAATGTTTTAGATTGATTAACGGAAGAAAAAAATAAAGCAGGTACCAAGATGATCGATGATACCTCCAAAATATTGCCCAATAACTGTCTTTGGAGTCTCTTTGAGTTTTCCAATTAATTCTTCATGCTGAGACATAACAACAAAGACAAAAAAAATTATAGTTTTGACAAGCTAAAGGTGAAAAAACCTGCCCAGCAGAGGTCCACGTCCAGCACCGACAACCATCAAAACCTGGCCAGCAGAGGCTCAAAAATGGCAGTACTTACTTTCATACACTATCTGAAGAACGGTTGTTCTCTAGTAGTTTGAGACAGATGTCAAGAGCTTGAGCCATATTCTCCTGATATTAAAAACATACAGCTACCATTACAACTAGTCTAATGCAATTCAATGACCTATGTTAGTGTGTACATATACAAAACCTATAATTGGTTTAATTAGAAAATACTCAACCCATCAATGATTGTGCAAAAGTTAATCCAGTTTTAACCTCTGTAGAAGAGAATGAAAGTAGCCAGCTTGAAGATGTTTTGTTCAATAGCAAGCAAAAGCCTAAACGTAAGTAGAAATTAATTCACTATACTGGCGTGATCAGAACAGATGCGAATTTATTGAAAACGGATATGGCTACCTCATCTTTCAGCATGCTGTCAATAGTCACAAGAATAAAACCATTAGCTGGCAGTAAGTTCCATGGCAGCACACATCCAGAAGCAACAAAAGAGAATTTAAAACATGAAACAACAGTTGGATTTCAAATTAAGAAACATGAATTATTGGGTAGCAAGAAGTAGGTCAATTACTTATAAAAGAGAGCTTTCTTCATATTTTCTATCAGAAGCAAAATAAGATATGTCTACATTACCATCTTATCCAGAGATGTAGAAAGAATAAACAAAACACACGAGAACAGAAGAGCACAAACAGAGGAAGAGAGTGAAAGAGGTGTAGAACATCTGCGTTCTGGTTTGAAGGTTAGAGTTGAGCCAGCAGTTCCTGTGTTTTATTACCGCAGGGCACATACACCAAAAGAGAATGAAGTTTGGTGCAGAACGTGAGCTCCTTGTTCACTAGCTAGGTTTGCAGATTGAAGATAGAATGAAGTGAGGCACTGAACATGTACACTGCAGGTTATGGTTTAGAAATGAAGAAAGAAGAGAGGCATTGAACACAATCTGCCTGAAATACCCAGTAATTAAAAATAGTGATTAATAGGCTAATAAGTAACTTAGAAGCTTAATTAAGTATAAATAAATATTAGGGAACAAATCCCGAAGAAAACGGATCCTTAAAACGGATTAAAATCACTAACGAACCTTAAAGCACGTTCTTCGAGGTAACCGGGAAAACGTGTCTTTAAGCGGGTCAAATAGACTCGTAATAATTTTGGTCACTAAATAATCATTAATAAATATTAGTGAAGCTTTAGAACCAATAAAATCAATAAACGAGAGATTAGTAAAAACTGTCAAAAACGGAAGTTGTGGGGTAGAAACATAAATAGACAAAACTTATGTGTCCACTTTTAAAATAAAAAGTGAAGTTGTGTGTGTGTGTGTAGTGCCAGCCGATGCCCCCCCCCCCCCCTCTCTCACACTCTCTCACACACTCACTCTTTATTACAAACAAACAAAATAATAAACAACCCCACACTCACCTTTATCCTCTCTCCCATTTCATTCTCTTCTCTACGTATTACCACTCACCCTCACACTCTCTTTCTTCCTATCTTCTTCCCATGCGATTTCCATGGTGAAATAAGAGAACCCACACAAACCTCTCTTCTCTCCTCTTGTTACCCTATCAAACCTCTTCCAAAATTATAAAAAGTACCATTGGAATCCTCATCAAGAGCTACATCCTATCTTTCCAAAATTCGAAAACAAACAACTTTCATCTCTAGGGTATGGAGCATTGGAGCTTCGAGACACCATTAGAACCACCTCCTTCTCCTTGTTCTATTGAGGTAAAATATTCCAAAAACTCCATCTTTTTCTAGCCTCAAAGGCAAAACGAATTTTAGACTAAACTCTTGTTTGGTCCCTTGTTCTAGCCGATTTTGGCTTGTTGGTGGAGTTGGAAATCTTGTTCTTGAGCCACTCCAAGCTTCATTTGCACTTTGGAAGTAAATAATTTCTAACCCTAAACCTATGTTAGAGCTTAATAATGGTTTAGGGCTAAATTGTGTATTAGAATGGTGTATTGAATGTGTATATCAATGGGTTGTAGTGTTAGAGAAATTGTGTTTGCTAAACCGTGGGAAGAGGAAGAGGAAGGAAGAGAGAAGAAAGAAGGAGAAAGAAAAAACTAGAGAAGAAACAAGGTAAGGATACTCATTGTGTAGCCTTGTATATATTTGTATGTGTAACAGATTTTTAGAAATGAAAATGTGTATTGTAAAATGGTAATGTATAGTAGTGTAATGTGTAGGAGAATATAAGTATTTTGAAGCCTTAAAAGACATTTTAAAACTTGTTAAAACAAATTGGGAATGAGATGTTGTGCAGGGATTTTTAAGAGTGTTTAGTGTGGGTATTGTGTATGGAGCCTTGATATTGATGCTATTGAAAACAGGTGAATTGGGTAATAAGATGTGTGGAACAATGTTGAGAGTGTAAGAATATAGGGGAGACTATGGCAAAATTTGCCTAGGATTAGAACATTAGTGAATTAGAAACTAGGTGACTACTGTAGGTTGTAACAGATTTTGATAGAGAAAGATAGAGGGTAGTTCGAGAGAGATAGATAATGTATTGTGATGTACATGACCCCTGAATGACATTAGAAGAGGGAGCTATTGTTGGGAGAGAGTTAGAACAAAAATCTGTAGCAAAACACAACTAGGAAGAACTAGTGTAAGTGTTGAAAGGAACTTGGAAAATTATGTGTGTAAGTTAGTAGAAATGTGTAAGGAGTTAATGAATGAACTAGGGTGTATTAGGAGGTTTAATTATGTTATAACATGTGGGATTAAGTGTAGGAACAATGGGGAAGTATGGGTAAAGGAGAGGACTGAAAACAGAAAAAAATGCAAATACGGGCCGGACCGACCTTGGGACCGAACTTGCAAGGTCGGTCGAGCCCAGATTTACAAAGACGGGAAACCTTCTGGAATCGACCGACCTTGCGACCGGACTTGCAAGTTCGGTCGGACCAGAAAATTCTCCCGTCGGAAACCTTCTGGAATGGACCGAACTTGCGACCGGACTTGCAAGTTCGGTCGGCCAGAAAAATTCCCGTAATGCGAGCTACTGGAATGGACCGACCTTGCGACCGGACTTGCAAGGTCGGTCGGGCTAAAATTTTCCCGGAAGAAACCTACTGGAATGGACCGGACTTGCGACCGACCTTGCAAGTCCGGTCGAGTCCTAAAAAAAAAAAAGAGTATTTTTATCATATGATTATAGCAGTCATATGTATATGTATATATATATATAATATTATTATATATAGTGCCTATATACCTATATGCATATGTATGTAGTAGTACACCATAATGAAGTAGTAAGGTAAGAAAACAAGAATAAGAGGTAATAAGAAAAGAATGGGTTTGATAATCAAGTATGAACTAGTAAACATAAGAATAATTGAGTATAGTTAATGATAGTTAGATTAATCATTCAATTGTATGTATATAATAGGATTTGATTTGTGAACACCGGAGGAACGTTTGGAAACACGTACAACGGTGAACGGTATGAATTCCTCATGCCCCGTATGCTATCTTGGTTACTCTGATTTGGTGTTGTGTGCTAATTGATCACAAATAAGATAAATGCACGAATCGGAGTTACTATGCATACTTGTGGAAATGTAGTGTTGTATGTTGCGAATATTTCTCTTAAATCTCAGTTTGTATAATTCATGAAATGTATGGATGAATAGAATGCTTGTATGAATGTTGCAATGTACTGTGACCGAATGTGTGACCTTGGACTTCTAACTTGTTCCTAACAAGCACCATTCTAACTTAAATTGGTAATTAAATTGGAATGAGTAGAAGTCCGATATAGTTTCGGCCACGCGTGAGGATGCGGAGTCACGAGAGGTTGGCTCCAATTCCTGACTCTTAAGCTAGTCCGCGGCCCAAACCCCTTAAATGGGTAGCATCCCGGATTGGTGAGTCAAGTAAATCCCGGAGGTGGGACGGAGTAGTCCCCAGGGTCGGAGGTCCCGACGACTTAACTTGAGTATAAGTAAGTAAGTAAGAATGAGTAAGTATGTAGACGAAAGGAAGTAAGTGTAAGTAAGTAAGTACGGTGAAATGAGTAAAGAGTAAATAGCATTCCGATTAACCCGGATGCGTAAATTGGCTAACCTTGGGAAGGTAAGTATTGTGAGCATTATTGTATGTTGCCTTGGAATGAATGATGTATCGTAAATGTATGTATGTGATGCAAAGCGTGTATGTATGAAAGTAATGAACTGCATGTTTAGTGGACGTCAAGTAGTCGGCGTGCCCTAGCTAGCACGCGGTATATGCGGAGTTTATGCGCAGCTTTTTGCTGAGCCCCTTGGGGCACCGTTTTTAATATGAAGCAGGTGCAAGAGAGGTATGAATCTGCTGAAGACTTAATGTTTCTTTTGTCTTCTTTTGTATGTAAACATTGAACTTTGAATGGTGTACTAAGTAGTACACGGCTGTAAGTTCTGTTAGCCGGTGTACCATGGGGTGCACAATTTTGGATATTGATAGAATGGGAATCGGTATAGATGAGTAGTGGTTTGAGACTCATTCATTTTGGGAAACTCATGGAGGAATGTAATTGAATATACTTAAATACTCGGTGATCCATTTATGTAAGTACTCGGTATAGTATTTTGGTATAGAATATAGTAGCTCGTATATTATGTTCATCAGACCGTGACTGTAAGTGGAATAGCCTAGCTAGCGTATGGGCGGTCAGCGCGTTGTATCACCCGCCGTAGTAAGTAGTATTTCCGCTGCGAGTAACTCTGAATTATGGGATGATTGGACGGTAAGCATAGGATTAACGGTTGGGGTGTTACACTGCCGAACAACATACATGCTTGCGCCTCTCTTCATTCTCTAATTTGCAACCCTAATTGTCGAACAAGAAAATTTTTCATTCTGAAATTTGCAACCCTAAACGGTGAACAAGAGCATACATGCTCGCGCCTCTATTCAGTCTCTAATCTTAACCCTAACTGTTGAACAAGAACATACATGGTCGCCTTTCTTCATTCTGTAATTTTGCAACCCAATTGGCGAACAAGAACTTACCTGCGGTGGCTACAGGGAGATGGTGGCTGGTGGGTGTCGGCGGTGAGCAAAGGCGGAGCCATAGGTGTCGTCGGCCACAGGGACGTTACAGCAAGAGTCGGACCTCGGACGTGGATGTGGATGGCGAGAGTGAGTTGGGAGCGGGACTAGAAGAGCAGAGAGCAATTAGAAATGAGTTGAGACTATGAGCGGGACTCCATTTTCTTAATTAAGGAATGTATTTCACCGGTTGTTATTTTACAAAGACTTTATAACACGGCTACATCAAGCCGTGTTATAAAACTCTTCAACATAAAAAACGACGACGTTCTCGTGACTTTATACCACGGCTACTCTGAATCGTGTTATAAAACTGTCGACTTTATACCACGGCTACAGGCAGCCGTGTTATAAGATCAAATTAAATTTGGTTATTTTTCTTTTGGCGAGATTTTTAGCGCCGAAAAATTGATCTTATAACACGGCTATAAATGAGCCGTGTTATAAAGTCTCGTTCCTGCAGCTCTTAAACACGGCTACAGGAAGCCGTGTTATAAGATCAAATTAAATTTGGTTATTTTTCTTTGGCGGGATTTTTAGCGCCGAAAAATTGATCTTATAACACGGCTATAAATGAGCCGTGTTATAAAGTCTCGTTCCTGCAGCTCTTATAACACGGCTACAGGCAGCCGTGTTATAAGATCAAATTAAATTTGGTTATTTTTCTTTTGGCGGGATTTTTAGCGCCAAAAATTTGATCTTATAACACGGCTATAAATGAGCCGTGTTATAAGATCAATTTCCTGCAGGTCTTATAAACACGGCTCAACTGAGCCGTGGTATAAATCCTCGATTTTCCGCCAAAACAAACGAAACTACGTCGTTTCAAGTTCTCTTATAACACGGCTAAAATGAGCCGTGGTATAAATTCAAGAGAGCCGTGTTATAACATTATATAACACGGTTAGCCAAAAGCCGTGTTATAAAGCCATGTGTTATAAGACTTTTTTTCCACTAGTGGAACTTAACATTAAATACTACACTTATCCTGCTATAACATCATTCATATATATATATATCCTACTTTTGTTCTCCCTATTACACCATCTAAATATACTAGTCGTGTTGTATCAGTTAGAAAAAACCCAAAACAAATATCATTCATAAAAAACAACATCCTGAAGTAGTTATCTTAATATCAGCAACTGCAGAGCTGGTTTGAGTCAAACTAAACAAATAAGAAGTGAAGTCAAAACTCTCAAAATAATTTTTTGATACAGATCTGGTTGGGTCATTTGTTTGATTAACGTAATGAAGTGTGTGATATTTTTAAAGGTTGAATAGTCCAACTAGACTTGGGTTGATTTGTACTCCCTCCGTTCAACAATACCTGTCATTTTAGGAAATTGCACACTTATTAAGAAAAGTAGAAAAATGACGTATGTACCAATATTTTTACTTTTCCATTTAGAAATTAATGTACCCCTACTTTTTACTTTTCCATTTAGAAAATAATTACTTTTGTGTTGAATAGTAGGATTAAAAGTGGAAAAAATATGTCAAAAAGCTAGAATGACATATATTTTTGAATAAGAATCACATCTTAAAATGACAGATTAGCAGAGGGAGTAATATATATTCTGTTAAGCGCTAAGGCATAGTTTGGTTTGAAAATAATATATATATATATATATATATATTATATATATATATATTATATATTAATATGTACATAATATATATATATATATATATATGTACATTATATATATGTACATTAATATATATATATATATATATATATTATTTAAAAGTATATTTTTAGGTTTTCAGGTTAGGTCATGGGTTTGGATCTCTATTCTAACCCAACCCACAAAATTAGCT
Source organism: Limonium bicolor (assembly GCA_023374045.1). Classification (NCBI taxonomy): domain Eukaryota; kingdom Viridiplantae; phylum Streptophyta; class Magnoliopsida; order Caryophyllales; family Plumbaginaceae; genus Limonium; species Limonium bicolor. The sequence goes on along the minus strand of JAIOTZ010002266.1, from coordinate 6,163 downwards.
TATTACCCTAACCCACCCAAAAAAGAAATGGGTCAATAATCAATACCCTAACCCGTAAATAATGGGTTGGGTTCGGGTTGGGTTAAAATTGCCAGATATAGTGACAGGCGTTGGAAATTATAGAGAAAAATTATCAACTGGAAGACAGACAAACATCACAAATGAAAAGAAAGATGCAAGTCAAAAAATAGAAGCCCTAGGGAGAAAATTCACAAGATCATCACACTTCGTAAGATTCAGCATGATACTTTGAGACAATCCAAGGTTCTTAAGTAATCCAAAATGAACCAAATAAATAATAAGTATAACAAAAAAATTACCCAAACAAAATTATTTAAATAGATACCAGTTGAATATCTAATTAAAACCCAACACATATATTAAATGAAATAACTTATTATATACGTTCAATAGTCACTGAAACTGAAATTAGTAGAAACGATCCGAAATGCTATAAGATTGAAATAACAAAACTCCTTCTAAAAAATTATGTTAGGCGTATGATGTTTGAAGTTTTGAAAATTCACAATCCTCTTAAAAAGTTTCACACTGTGTCCGCTACAACAATGTTTATTTATGGGGGCAACTTGTATTGATGAAGAGAGCCAACCTAAAACTTGTCTCATTTCATATAAGCAAAGGAGACGAGAAGTATTGTTGCCTCTAATGGTCTAATCAATGGAGGCGAGCAAGATAGTTACCTCCGTTTGTCAGATCAATGGAGGCAACTACATATTTGTGCCTCGATCGGTGGAGTGTGATGTGTCACCGTATCTGATCATTGGAGGCGACTGTAAGGTTGCCTCTGTTGACAGAACCAAAGGAGACAAGTTTTTCTGATTGCCTCTGTTGCGCACGCTTATGTATGATTAACTGAGGCGACTTATGTTAGTTGCCTTTGTTGACAAGACCAAGAGGCGAGTTTTACTGATTGTCTATGTTGCTATGCTCAGGTATGATCAATTGAGGCAACTTTGTTAATTGCCTCCATTGACAAAACCAATAGAGTGGAGTATTTTCTGGGAGCATATGCATAGAACGGATAGTTGCCTCCATTGACTAAATCAACAGAGGCAAGTTTATCTGATTGCCTCCGTTGCATACTTGGGTATAGTTGACTGAGGCCACTTATATTAGTTGCCTCTGTTGATGCTAGGCAAGTTTTTCTACATGTCTACGTTGTGTATATCAAATTATATAGAATTAAACTACGTCATCTAAATCTAAAACATGTATGAGCTGACCATGACGCAAACACTTACGATTCCTAAATACAAACTGACAGAATTTGCGTAGCCTGATTCCAAACTCATTTTTTATATGTTATGAAAAAGTCATAATTTGTGATGTATTCCTATTACATAAAATAACATTGAATAATAGTAACTATTTTATTCTGACATTACATATCATGTTTTAAGACAATATATCACATTTTTATTCATGAGCATTTTATAAAATTTCTTTAAAAAAATTTAAATTCTAAAAATATAAATTATTAAAAATTATTAAAAAATTATTAAAAATTTAAAATTTTAAAAGAATTAATAATTCCTAAATATTAACATACACAAAAATTCATTGAAATTCATTTTTTTCTTCTTTTCTTACACTTTTTTTAATTTCATTTTTCTACTTCATTAAATATTTATAATTATGTCAAAAATATTATAAATAAGAATATATCTATTTATAAACAAAACTAAACCTCTTCACATATATATATAAATTCTTATTTATAATATTTAATCATTACATAGTCATAATTATAAATATTTTAATGAAAACAAAAAATGATAATTACTAAAAAAAGAAAAAGAAAACAAAAAGCATCCTAACAATAAATTTGTTTGAAATTTTGTATATGTTTAATATTTAAATTTTTATTTCAATTTTATATATTTTTAGTAAATTTTTTATTTTAGTATTTACTTTAAATATCTTTTTGTATTGTTTTCTATTTTTGACGAATTTTAATTTTTTGTTGAAAACTTTATAAATGCCTTCAATTATAAAATGTGACCTATTATGAATTTGAAACGTGGATTCTATTCTTTTACAATATTAAATTTAATAGCTGTTGTCACCACCATAAGATAGAAAAAGGAGAATAAAATATAGGTTAAAAGAGTAAGCTACTGCATGAGATAAACTCGTTTTTATAATGGTTGGACCTCAACAAATCAGCGACTAGTAGTTCTTCATTTTAGTCAAAGCGGCTAGTAGTTCAACCTTTTGGAATGCTTCTAAATTGAACTATAATGGGCTTGAAATAATAAATCTAGAAAGCTAGTTTTTGGGGCCATTAGCCTTTTTTATATATCGGGTCCAGAACCATGTAACAGTAACAATAACAATGTGAAGTGCAAAGCTTGATCATGTTAATATAATATAGTAGAAAAGTAGAACAGTTAACAAATTCCTTATTTTAATGTGATAAGACCTATTTACGTAATATTTGGATAGTATACAAAGAAAAAAAAACATAAACACGGCCCATGGATTACTCATCCATGAATTTTTACAAGATATAATGCAAATTAGATATATTCTTATTATAACTCTTCCTCAATAGTATACATCTACTGCTGTAATCTTATTTTAAAAAATGTGGTGGGGAAAAATCAATGCTTAAGGGTAAAAATACAACTTAGATCTTAAAACAGGTACAATAAAAAAATTAAATACTTCATCAAACATCCATATTATTATTAATATACAATATTTCTCCTTTGTCATCGATTATCTGGTCAAAATCTTATAAAAAAAAGTCACTAAAATAAAAATCATGGTATTTAATTGCTCCCTCTCTTTATACAGTTACTTTATTCCTTCGATCTTATTTATACAGATGTAGTCGTCTGTTATATGAGTAATATTATCTTGACTTAATAGCCTTGAACTTGTTCTCTTCATCAGATGGGTCGTTTATAACTCGAGAACATAGTGCCATAAATTTGAACCCACCATACTCTTGTAGTATTACGGATGAATATTATTCATCACTATAGTTATGTATATTTATAAATCATAACCCATAGACCATAGTACTTATCAAAAAAAAATCATAACCCATAGTGCTCTAGATTAAGATATGGTACATGAACACCATATCACTTTCTAAGAGAAAAATGCCAAATTCTTGGCTAGATAGGTACATCCACAGAAGGAGGGGGAGGGGGAGGGAGGAGTGGGCACCACACGGTTTGTTTTTTTTTTCTTCATGTGTGTACGGTAGGGTGATGTTTTTTTTTTTTAAATTTTTTGTTTTTTTTACTTAATCATAAAAACATTAAATTGTTATAATTTTTAATATATATGTCCAAAATTAAAAAAAATTATATCATTGTTCATCTAAAATTCGAGCTCTTCAAAACAAGACCAGACATGGATATATTTTGACAACTTTTAAAAATATTTTTACATGTATATTATGATATTTTAATGTGAGGATGTATGTACATATTTTAATGTGAGAATGTACATGTTTTAATGTGACGATGTACATGTTCAAATGTGAGAATGTACATGTTCTTTAATGAACATTTGTACATGTTTGTATGCCATATGTACATATTTGTATGACCGTCTGTACAAGTGTTCTTCCTTATATGTACATGTTTTAATTTAAAGATGTACATATTTAATGATTCGTACAAGTTATATGACTATCTATATGTTTTTAATGCGAGAATATACATGTCTTCACGTGAGGATGTATATGTTTTAGTGAACATTTGTACATGTTTGTATGACCATCTGTACAAGTTTTCTTTTACGTTCTATGCTCCATACATATAAATAATTTTTTTAAAAGTTGTCAAAATATCCATGACTGGTCTTGTTTGTAGAGCTTGAATTTAGGTGAACAATGACATAATTTTTTTTATTTTGGACTTATATATTAAAAATTACAATAATTTAAAGTTTTATAATAAAGAAAAAAAATCTGAAAAAAAAAGAAAGAAAGAGAGAAGGGCGCGCGCTGGGATTTAGCTGCTACACCCAGCTGCATCCCCGAGAAAAATAGATCATCGTTCGCGTTCAAGATAAGCTTTTTTTAATTAAGAAGCGTGGTTCCAAACTGACAAGTGACAAGTGGAAATGGGGTTCATATATAAACCTTTTAAAGCTCAATCACCGGCAAAAAGAATGAGCTAACCTTGTAGGTAGAGCTATTAAATCAGGCGGGTTAGATTTAGATCAGATCATCTCATGCTCGGCCAAATTGGGTTTGGGTTTGGGAACAAGTCAATTTATTTTCCCATGCCAAGTCAGCTTTAGGTTAGATCGAGTCGAGTTCCAATTATGCCAAGTCCATTTATCTTCATAGGTTCGATGCAAGTCATTTCTAGGTTAGACACATGACCTGTTGATTATTATAGTCGGAGTCATTTCAATTGAGGAGTTTGTGTGGGTAAAGTGGGAATGGGACCTGGAGAGCAGTTTTGTATGGAAGGTGTAGTTTGAGCAGAAGGGTTAGGAGTTTGACCATGTATAGGAGATGAAGATTGGGATTCAGATTGAGGGTTATGTGTGGGTGAGATAGGGCTAGTAGAAGTAGGTTGAGAGGTGTGTAGTAGACTGGTGAGTTTGGATGTGGTTGCTGAGTATGTGCAACAAGGTTAGACAGAGGCAACAAGAAATTAGAAGTTGATGTAGTAGATGGAGAAGTTGTTTTGGAGTTAAGGATGCATAGGGAAAAACAGTCTCTTGAAACATAACGTCCCGTGAAATGTAATAGCGATTTTTAACAGGATCAAGACAGATATACCCTGTAGAATTTTCAGAATACCCAAGAAAAAGACATTCAGTGGATCTGAGGGATAATTTGTGGGTATTGTAAGGCCGTAGATTAGGCCAGCAACTGCATCCAAAAACTTTAAGATGATTGTATGGGGATTGTTTATTGTTAAGTTTAAAAAATGGTGTTGAGAAGTCAATGGCCTTAGTGGGAGTGCGATTCATTAGGTAGACTGCAGTTTTGAAAGCAAAAGTCCAAAACTCCATAGGAAGAGCAGCCTGAGATAAAAGACAAAGTCCTCTGTCCACGACAAACCTAATTTTACTCTCTACAGAGCCATTCTGTTGATGAGAGTGAGCACTGAGTCTATGAGTGATACCCATATTCTGAAGGAATTTTTCTAAAGCCCTAAATTCACCTCCTCTGTCTGTCTGAACCTTTTTAATAGTTGTATTGTATTGGGTGTGACCATTTTACAAAAGATAGGGAATATTAGAGCAACGTCAGATTTTCTTTTTAATGGATAAATCCACATATACCGTGTAAAATCATCAACAATTAGCATGAAATAGTGAAATCCATCAACTGAAGTGCAATAAGCTGGTCCCCATAGGTCCACAAACATCAATTCAAAAGCCTTAGATGAAACAGAATTGAAGGAAAATGAGGAAGAGCATGAAACTTTCCCTGACAGCAGGCTGTACATAGTTCACTACTAACAAAACTAGAAATGGGTAACTGAAAATTTCTAATCATCTGTCTTGTGATAGTAGTGCTAGGATGTCCAAGTCGAGCGTGCCAGATGCTTGAGGGTGCCTTGGTGGTATAGTGAAGTTGATGAGTCTTAGAGCCAGGAGGAAATGTATAAACTCCATCTTTAGCTGTCCCTTTGAGAAGAACTTCCTGAGTTTGAGAGTCCTTCAGTAAAAAATAATCATGATGAAACTCAAAAAATGTTCCATTATCCTTACAAAACTTGCTTACAGAAACCAACTGTTTGTGTAACTTAGGGACATGCATGATATTCTTTAGGATAAATGATTTATCAGAAGTGAGAAGAGAGCCATTACCCTGGTGTTGAATGCCAGAGTAGAGCCATCCCCCAAGGAGACCGTGTCAGTACCTGAATAATCAGAGGCACTGATGTTAAGTTTAGAAAAATCTCCCGCAAAATGGTGGGATGCCGCTGTGTCTGGCATCCACTCCATAGTAGGGTTAGTTCCAGTAGCATTAGCTGTCATAGTGGAGGGTGGGCGGGGCTGATAAGAGTAGTTGTAGCGATGGTAGCAAGCATTGGCTTCATGGCCTCTTTTACGACAAATTTGACATTGTGGTCTGGTATCAGGTTTTCCAGAGAAGTCTGTTTGTTTGGTTTGATAAGATGAAGAAGATCCCCTGCCCCTTCCTCTACTGTTACGT
>JAIOTZ010002265.1:0-20973 GCA_023374045.1 Limonium bicolor | reverse complement strand
GGACCGGTTTTAATAGTGTCAGCACCAGGCAACCTCTCCATACTCAATTAGCTAGTTTATTTGTTAAAAGAACAAAGTGAAAAAGTAAAAGTACAAAGTATTTTTCTTTCCCTCTCTCCTCACTTTTCTCCTCTCTCCTCTTTCCTTTTCTCCTTCCCCCCCACCATATCCTCTCTTCTTCTTCTCCTTCTCCATTTCCCTGGATTTTACAGACCCCCATGCTGATCTTCCTCCTTCATTTTCCCTTGCTTGCCCAGCTTCATCTATGCTCCAATCAAAACTAACCACATATTATTACTTCCCCTCACCTTGGAGATCCTTTCCCACTTTTCAAATTTCAAACCATGATTTGACTTCCTGGTGTTGCCCATTTGAAGAGAAATTCAGATTTTAGGGGCTAGAACATCTCCTCTTTGCCTTAAGGTAAGAAAATTCAAAGAAATCCCATCTTTTCTTCATCCTTTTGTAGCCGATTTTTCTAGCTTTGTGAGCTCCTTTCCTTCTCCTTTCTAGCTACCGTTTTTTTGGCATTCAAGAGTGCTGGAGCTTACCTTGTTCAATTGCCAAGACATTTCATTTTGAAATGAGAGTTAATTCCCTCATTTTGTGGGTTAAACCTTTCCTTGTTCTAAGGGTTAATCCTAGAAGTTAAGTACCCTCTGATACTTATTAGCTATTAGTGGTTATTGGTTTAGTGTGGTTGGCAATGAAATGCCCATGACCAAAATCAAGAGAAGAGAAAAGGAGGAGTAAGAAGAAATCTATGGGCTTAAGGTAAGAAATCTACCTTAAGTACAATCTTAATGCTTTTAAAATTTTGGGTTGGGTAATTTACATTGAATTAATCAAAAATTGTGTTGAAAATGTGTTTAGTGAATTAGAGGAACTTTTGTGATGATGTGTAATTTTGGTGCTATGGTGAGTGGTGTTTTTGAATTAAAGGGCCTAAGTGCCAAGTATGTAAGTTGAAGTGGTTTTGTAAAGGTTTTATGTAAATGTGTTGAATCTTGTGTGCTGTTAGAACCCATTAAGGGTTTGTTTAGTTGATTTGTCATGTTTGGGATTAGGTGATGAAGATATGACTTTGGATAAGTTAGTGTAGTACCGAAGTTATGGCGAAATTTCCGTAGAAACCTAAGGAACTTGGTGATTGGTGAGTTATTATGACCTAAGGCTAGCTAGGTGTTGTTAGTAAGGGATGTGGTGTATTAATCACCTTGGAATGGTAGTTGGAAATGGTGTGGAGTTTAGTAAAAAACTGTAGCATGAATGGAGTTGAATGTCTTGGAATTCCTAGAAATGAACTTGAGTGTGTAGCTTGTGAAACTAGAGAATGAACTTGGGTATTAGAAGTGCAATTGCTTAGGAATGAATGAGGTAAGGTCAATAGTAAGGAGAAGGTTAAAGCTGTCATGGGATTGTTTGATAGTGCACTGATGTGCAAAGTGTGCAGAGAATGAAATGAGGAATTGAAATTGTAGAATTAAGCAAGAATTGGGTGAAAGTTTGAGCAATGATTTGAGGAGGTGTTAAGTGTTTTTAAGGTGGTTTTTAAAACATGTAGAAAACATGTGAAAAGATTAGGGAATGATTAGGGGTGAATTAGGGGTTGAAAAACTACTCAAAAACTGTAAAATTTGACAGTTCCACCAGGTTGTCCAGGTTTGCAATCGGTACACAAACCCGGACCACCTCAAAAACATGCCAGAAAGTGATCCCAGGGGTTGGTCCGGGTTTATAAACCCGGACACAAACCCGGACCACATGTAAAAGAGGGTATAACCGATTTCCGGGATTAGTCCAGGTTTGTAACCCCGGACAAACCCGGACCAGTGTAAATTGTCACAGAGTTGTTTTTTAAGTGTTTTAAAGATGGGGAATTGATTGAGGATGGTTTTAGATGATGATTAGTAGGCCTTGTTTGGTGACTGTAAAGGCTATTAGAAGTATAACAAGTGTGAGAGTGAATGTGTAAGTTGTGAACTTAAGATCACATAAGTATGTTAAGGATAACGGGACACAGTGTTAAGTACGAGAGTAATAGAAGTTTTACATACCGTAAGATTTTGGTGTTAAGAGAAACATTTGAAATAATACCAGTTTGTTCGAATTACCTAAGGAGCGTGAAGTGACGCGTTAGAGTAATCCTCGTGACAGGTATGGTTTTCTTGCACCTGTGTCCTACTAGGTTACACCACGGCTTGTATGCCAACTTGATTTTCTGAATGTTTGCCACCTTGCAAGATAAAGCATGAAATGAGTTTACAGTAATTCAATTATGTGGCGTACTTTGTTCCGATACCGTTTAAAACCTCGAATGTGTTAAACTGTAGTTAACCGACCTTAGGATCACTAAGATATCGGTATTCAGATTTAAACGTCCCAACTACGGACGTTCTAACTACGGCTATCCGTGCGTTATTTTATATATGGCTATGTGTGATGTGTTTTGCCCCTTTGAGTATGTCGTTGTGTAACGACTGTGTTTTGTTCATGTATGATGAATGGTATCTTACCACCCCTGTGTGTGTAACCGAACTGACTAACTATAATGTAATTTGTTATAATAAGCCCCTTGGAGGGAGCTTCTAACCAATGTGTATTTGGGGGGTGAGGAATCCGGGAGTCCCGGTCGCGCGCGTGTGTTTGGGAGTTTGATATCTACATCTGATTCCCTCCCTCTCTGTTCGGTTGTTTTCCTTCTTGGAATTCAATCTCCCACGAGCCAATAGCTGGCTCTCCTACCTTGACTATTATTCGGGGCTAGGGGTATTTGTGTATGGTGTGCTCGGGTCTTATTATGACCGACCACATCTAAGTAAAATAATTGTGTACGGTGTGTTCGGAGCTATACTATATCCGACACCTCTTAAGTAAAGTATACGTTCTCTAAGAAGAACAGTAAGTTATTATGTGATGAGCTCAACATGAGAATAAAAATCTCTAGGCTCTAATAAGTTGGCTAACCCTCATTTCGGTCCGAGTCCTCACGAGACTCTTCCTGAGCCATATTGTGTGTATGTTAATATGTGTGATGTATGTTGTTATGTTGAGTACATTGATCACCGTATCAAACCCCACGTTATTTAAGAAGTGATATGTGTAACCCGAATAGACGGTAAGTGCTACTAATAAGAATGGAGCCCTTGGAGTAAAATCCATGGTCTATAGACCAAGTAATGTGATTTAGTAAACGTTTGTGTTATACTTGATAACCGTATTTTGTGTTGATTACCTGTTGTTTGTATGTGTGTTTTAGTTTTCATGCATGATTTAATATATCCACCGCATGCTCAGCACGACAATAGTTTGCGTGGCCCGGTAGTATGCGGGCTGCACGATTACCATACCAGCAAAGGTGCTGAGCCCCTTTGGGGCCACCCATTACTTTTCAGTACAATGAAGTTGCCCTTCGTTCGAGAGTAGACGGGAATGGTGGAGCATGGGTAGTGTATGTTTGTGTTAGGTGTAATTGTTAGTAAAGTGAGATCGAACTTGTTATCGGTAATTGAATGTAATAGACTCGGTATAGTTTGAATTGTAATTGTATTTGTTTTAGTTTAGAACGAAATTGTAATGTAAAGTGTAGTGCTCGGTAATCTAGTCCATCAGACCGGTACGTGGTGTATTATTAGCCTTGTTAGCCACGTAGGTGGCTAACGGGTGTAACACACCCATTGATTAAGTCAATTTTATGTATATATCCGCTGCTAATGGTTTGTCTGGTAAGGACTTTATAGTTGGGGTGTTTACAGTGCTCCTCACAACTGTCACCTTCTAGTCAACGTTTAGCATATGAGGAAGTTTTGAATAAGTGGGGAAGCTCATATCTTCCAGAAAATGTGGAGGCTTTGATAACTGCACGCAGTTGGTTATATGGTTATGCAGGTACGTTTCTACACACTTTTTTTTTTGATCATTTACATATTGTTCGAAGTCGTATTTGCTTACATTCATTTTTTTCTTCTACTCAAAGTGATATTTCTTAGTTGGTTGTTGTTTTATAGCACCTGAGGATGATGAATTTGTTGGTGGTATGCAGGAAAACCTCATGGACACATCTTAATTAGTTATGATGTTAGTTTCTATCTTCTCTATGTATAAGTTTGGTTAGTTTTACATAATTGTTTTCCTTTGTGGAAAAGAGTGAAAGGGAGATCTATTCAATGTAAGTTACATCACGAACAGTTTGCTCCTATTTCTCACTTTGTTCATATCTATTTAATGAGGTTTTTTATTTTTCTTTTACATGTTCTTTTCACATCCTTAAAGCAAAATTTGTCTATCGGCTGCCTGATACATGTATCTTTTTGGACCACAACCCCATGATATTCATTGTAAACATTGTTTGTTGGTATTTTAAAGTTATGGTACTAGAGTTTTGGTATAATGGTAGTATTGTGGGCATTGTTCAGTGTTGTTTGATACCAGTTTGCTAAATACTAATTTGTATTCAAACTAGATATCTGGTATGAACATTTCGTTTCATCCTCAATATCTCTTATAATTAACGTAATATATTCTTGGCGGTCACGTTGGATATATTCATTCTGGTTACACTGGATTTGGTTCGGGTTTGGTTAGTTTTCGGTTGGTTTCAGTTCGGGTCACTTCGGATTTCGGGTCATCATCGGTTATGGGTGACTTCGGTTTGGTTGATTTTGGTTTGGATGACTTTAGTTCAGATGATTGTGGATTATGATTTATTCCCAGTATTTTAATATTACGGTTCAGTTTGGTCTGGATCAGTTTGTTTCGGATTTCATGTTATTTTTCAAGTTATAGTTTTCGGTTGAGATTCAGAGAATAATCAGATTGGTTCAATTCAACTTTTTAAGGGCGGGATCACTTTTGACATGTCTAGCTTATTCTAAACCTGGCAATTTTGACCCAACCCGAAACCCACCCATACTTTTACGGTTAGGGTCTTGATATTGACCCATCTATATTTTGGGTTGGGTTAGGGTAATAAGTTAATTTTGTGGGTTGGGTTAGGGTATAGATCTAACCCACGACCAAACCCGAAAACCCAAATATATTGTTAATAATAAAAATATTAATTCACATATATATATATATATATATATATATATTATATATATATATTATTTTCAAATCAGACTATACCTAAGCCTTAAGCCCAAGTGCAGTTGGACTATCCAACCTTTAATAATTCATATCTTAACTAAACAGACAGGTCAACCAGCTGCATATCAAACAAAGGGCCCAACCAGACCTTAACATAATGTTGAAAACCCTAATGCCCTCGTCTTGCAACTCACATCCATCATTCTTCTCTACGCCGTTGTTCATGTCTATGTCGTTCTATATCTCTGCCCAAGGTTTGTTTTCTTTTCTCACTGCCCATTATTTGAGAACATAGGTATGTTTAGATTATCTAGAAGGGTAAAAAAATTAGGTGATATATTTTTTGTAAGTAGGAAATTGTAGAACTCTTAATGAATTATGAAGCCAGCAATACGGATAGCATACTGCATAAACGTCCCTCAACTGTTGGTAATGATTAAGTGATTGTGATTGTACTTTTTTCAAGTTTGAGCACTCAGTTTAAACAGGTGTATATTTTAAAACTATCAGTCATAGTTTGAGACTTTGAGCTCTAAGTTTATAAATTATTTGTAACTTTAGAAGATTTGTCTTTAGTATATTTCTCTTATGCATAATGGAGATTTTCATTATTGTTCCCCTTTTACTAAGGGCACTAGGATCATGTGCATATTTAGATAGGATTCCTCCCAATAGTGGTAGAGCTTTAGCTCAGATTGATAAAAATATGAGTTATTTTATTCATGGGAAATTGGTGTAGTACTTTAGATTCTTCGCATAACATGGATTTCGTTTAAAGTTGGGTCGATCAAGCAAGATTACTTCTCTTCCTCTTGTTTCATCCTAATTAGTGCGCTAGCTAGCACTAAATGTTTTTAAATTTTTTTCATTAATTTCTACTCCTAATCCATCTAAATTACTGTATGCTTAAAAATAGGTTGGGTGGGTTGGGTTTAGGGTTGAACGATTTTAAAACGGGTTGGGTTAGAATCATGATTTTCTGACCCATTTATTTTGGGTTAGATTGGGTTGATGATATTTTAAATAGATTGGGTTAGAGTTGATATCAACCCGACCCATCGACCCAAATTGCCTTATTCCCCATCCTATCCGGGACGAGACCACTATAATAACATGGGCCCAGTCCAGTGTAAGCTCCTCATATTCTATGTTATACCGACATCAGAGTAATTTCGAAAAAATTAAAAGACATCAGTGTTTGACCTGTCAACCAAGACAAGCGCACGCGGACAATCGTACCATAATTCATCTGTACTGTACATACAAAACAAATTAGCGAGTTTCTCCAACCCACCATGTGGAATAACATTCAAGAAAAACAGATTTCCCTTCCAACTTCGATTGCTCAGTCATATAACGGCTGATTTAGTTCACACCTATGTCGATCTGTTTGGTCTAACCGAACTCCAACTGTTATGCTTCCCCTAACTTTTTCTGTGCAGTTTACAACTTCCCAACTCATTTTACAGGGTTGCCTTGCAAGAATTGCTGTGTTGTAGCTGTAGTGGGTGACCCAACCAACTACGTCGGGACACGTGTTACCGCTAAAGAATTGGCGCCCGCCTCCTACAAGCAAAAGACACAGCTGTAAAGGCGATTGATTGATACATCATTTCCTGCTAGCTAAGAAACGTTAGTTGGGCCAGGGTGGACTGCCTACCTGGCTGGGCCGCTTAATCTTTATCTACGGCCCAAAAATAATACTATATTGCCTCAGGTGTTACTACGATCTCTAGCTCTATTTACTCCATCCATCCACCCCTTTAAAAGGCCGCCTTCACCTTCCAAATCACAACAGCAGCTAGCAAAACAAAACTAACACAAACTCTCTCTCCCTTTCACTGCAATACTCCCTCACCTCTCTTCGGCTTCTTTCGTGACCTTCAACAACTACTCCGACGAAATGGCAGGAATCTCTTCCGTCAGATCCGCTTCCTTCTTTGCCGCTGCTATCATCTTGGCACTATCAGCCGTGGCAGTAAGGGCCGATGAGATGGCTCCCTCACCTTCCCCATCGCTCTCCACCGGAGCTGGATTCTCGCTCCCCGTCTGCTGGCGTCGTTATCTCATCCCTTGTCGTCCTCACTCTTCTCCTTTTGAGACATTGAGATCGCTCACTATTGATCTCTCTTTCGCCTCGTTTCTCTCCCGATTACTACTATTGCTCAGGATTTTCGTGCGGTGTTTTAGTGTTCTGTATTTTATTGTCTATGTCGGTTATTTTGTTTATATGACCGAGGTGGGGTGGAGCTTTGGACTGCATTTGTGTTGTGCCGCTGATCTATCTCCATTTATCGTTAGTCATGATTATCCTACTACTGTTCTTGTTATTGTTGTACTCATCGTGATTCATTATTCGTTTTCATAGTAAATAAAAATATTTTTTTACTTGTCCATAATTTCCTGTTCCTCTCTCTCTGTAAGGCATTTATTCATATCACTTGGATAATCTGCGATCCTATTCTTGCGATTTGATACTTTCTGGTCATCCGACTCCCTGTCTGTCGAAAATAGATTACCGCGAATTTTGTCCGCAATTAAGTTCACGACATTTCTGCTACATCGCGTAGATTTCTTGTGCATACTACAGCCGGCTGGTGTGTTCGGAATTTGGATTAAGTTCACAGTAAAATGATCGAAGTTCCCGAACACTCAAGAAAGTCACAATTGTTAAGTATGAATAGGTTAATATTTCAAATTTCTGCAGAATGGGGATGAAGTAATTTGGAGCTGACTTTCCCCAAATGAAGTAATTCTAGCTTTGGCACGTAGGAATCCGCCTACTTTCCTTTCGTTAGCTTTCTATGACAGAAAATAAAAGAAACACAAATTGTTTCCAAACGAGAAAAAAAAACCTATGTACTAAAGAAAAGAAACACTTACTATGAGGTCTCCAACAACGTGTAATGGCATCATCGTGAGGTTAGAATTATTGAAAATCATCTAACATAAACCATGATCTCACATGCTCCCATTCATGATAAAACTCACTTAGATTACTCAATCCCACTCAATGCACAAGATCACAGATACAATCGCAAACTTGAGAGCAAATATTGAAGTGGAAGGATTGTAACTTAGGTTTACAATGGGAACCGAAGAGAATCGCATCAGGTTCAGAGAAAAAGAAAACGACTCTATCTAATATAAATACTAAACCCTGAAACATAAAACGCAGCGCACAATTATATACTACCCGATGAATAAAACCCATGCTAGTTAAAACAGAGCCTTAGACTAAACAAAGTGTGACATATAAAATACATCCTAACAGCCCCTCTCAAATCATGCAAGGATTGCATGATTTGAAACCAGGACAAACCAAACGTTATTTGACACACTGCCAGTCTCTCAAACCCATTCTCTTGACTAACAAGGGATAACGCCTTCCAGGTAGCGACTTGGTCAAGAGATCTGCAATCTGGTTTCTTGAACTAACAAACTCCACAGAAATCAAACCCTCCTGCAGCTTCTGCCTTACAAAGTGTATGTCCAGCTCCACATGTTTTGTTCTCTCATGCAGAACAGGATTCCTTGCAATGTGTATGGCAGCTTGACTATCTGACTTTATAGGCACCGGCTCGATATTAGGAACTCCAAGTTCGTTCAAGAGCCGCGTCAGCCAACTCAGCTCAGCAGTAACCTGTCGCATGGCCCTGTATTCAGATTCTGCAGAGGACAAGGCAACACTAGTTTGCTTCTTAGATTTCCAAGAAAGGGCTACCTCCTAAGCAAATAAAATGTCCACTAACAGACCGTCTAGTGTTAGGGCAGGCAGCCCAATCAGCATCACAATAAGCCACTAGACTAAAATCATTCTTGTTATTAAAAAGGAGTCCATAACCCATGGTACCTTTAATGTAACATAAAGTATGTATAGCAGCCTGATAGTGCAACTCTGTGGGAGAATCTAAAAACTAACTCAGAACTTGTATCGAAAAACACAAATCAGGCCTACTATGAGAAAGAAAGCTAAGTCTGCCAATTAATCATCTATAAACACTTGGGTTTTCCAAAGGTTTCCCTTCTCCCCTTCTTAGTTTCACACTAGCATCTAAAGGTGCAGCAGCAGCTTTCTTTTCCAGGCAATTAAATTCAGAAACCAGATTCTCACAATAATTTCTCTGCAGTAAAACTAAACCTTCTGATGTATGAATAAACTGCATGCCCAAAAAATGATGCAAACTCCCCAGGTCTTTGATTTTAAACTTCTGGTCAAGGTCAGCTTTGACAGAGTTAATTGACACAACATCATTGCCGGTTACAAGCACATCATCAACATATACAGCCAGATAACACACCTGTTCACCAGATTTCTTAATAAACAATGAATAATCATTTAAAGACTGCTCAAAACCTTGAAGCTTAAGGAAATCACTTAGCTTCTGGTGCCACTGCCTAGACGCTTGTTTCAAACCATACAAGGACTTTCTTAGTTTGCAAACCTTACCAGAATGCTCTAGTTTATGCCCTTCAGGAATCTGCATATATACATCCTCTAACAAATCACCATGAAGGAAGGCATTGTTCACATCTAATTGAGTTATTTTCCAATTTGATTTTACTGCAACAGAAACTAGAGCTTTTATAGTAGTGAACTTTACCACCGGAGAAAACGTCTCTAAATAATCAATTCCAAATTTTTGAGTAAAACCTTTAGCGACTAACCTAGCCTTAAATCTTTCTAATGAGCCATCTGCATGGTATTTAATTCTGTATACCCACTTGCATTTAACTATTTTCTTTCCTGGGGGAGGTCAACAATATCCCATGTTTTTTTATCGAGGGCTCTAAATTCTTCAGACATGGCCTCTACCCACTTCGGATTTTTAACAGCATCAGCAAATAAAGTGGGTTCAACTTGATCAGATAATTCAGTAGAAAAACAAATATAATCAACTCCCTGATCAGAAATCATGCACTGTTTTCCTCCATTAAGATCAGAAGAAACGATTGTATCACAATCAGAAACACAAACAAAGCTCAAATTAGAATCAGTTGTGTCACATGCTTGAGCAAGATTGCAAGAGGATTTAGAGATTCTAGCTGATAAGATCTGAGAGAAAAGGTCAGAAGATGACTTATCTTTTCTGGCTCCCTGTAGGTTTGTCCCACGATGTAATCCTCAAGATACTTGGGTGGATTCCTTTCTCTGGTGGATCGTCTGAGAGAGCCTTCTGTCTGTGTCTCTTCATTGCTGCCAAGATCATCTTGATTGGGTTCTGGACAGATTGCTGGGTTCACCGGGTTTATGTCCTCATTGTCAGTGGCATCTACTGGTTCTGCATGCATATTCAAGTCTATTCTTTCTGGATTGTTTTGTTCCACTGTTCTGGATGAACTTTTGCTCCTTTCAACATTTTCATCAGACTCATAAACAAAAACATCAGCATTATCAGTGGCAACAGGATCAATATATTTGACAGAACCGAACCACTCATGAAGGGGTAAAGGTTTTCCTGAAAGACAACATCTCTATTGCAAATGATTTTATTATTGTCTAAATCCAGGAGTTTGTACCCTTTCTTTCCTTGTAGATAACCGAGAAAAACACATTTGACAGATTTGGATGCAAATTTATCATGTTGCGACTTGTTTATGTTTGCAAAGCACAAGCACCCAAAGCATCTTAGTTCATGATAATCAGGCTTATCACCATAAATCAATTCAAAAGGACTCTTATTCTTAATGCTACTGAGAGGCATTCGGTTTATTAAGTAGGTTGCAGTTAAAACACTTTCTCCCCAGAATTTTAAGGGCAAACCTGAATGGAACATAAGGGCCCTTGCTGTTTCGAGTATATGTCTATGTTTACGCTCCACAACACCATTTTGTTGTGGAGTGTAAACATACGTAGTTTGGTGTAAAATCCTGTTTCTCTAAGAAAATCAGCAGCATCATGAGAACTTCCAAGTTCGAAGGCATTATCAGTTCTTAAAATTTTGACCCTTTTTTCCAAATTGTTTTTCAATCATCCTAAGAAAAAGAACTACAAGATTGAAAGACTCATATTTGTTGCAGCATAGATGGGTCCATGTGGCTCTACTCTTGTCATCGACAATCGTGAGAAAATATGCATTCTTATCATGTGTTTTTATTTTGTATGGACCCCACAAACCTACATGAATCAATTCAAAAATGTCATGGCTCTTAATGCTACTGTTTTTGAAAGGGAGTCTATGGGATTTTGATCTACAGCATGATTCACATACAAGCTGACTGGTTTTCTGCACTGAATTGATAAGATCAAGATCTAGGAGTTTATCCTTGGGAATATGTCCCAACCTATGGTGCCATAGACTAACTTTGTCACGGAAATCAAAACCAAGACTTACAAGCCTATTTTCACATGCTAAAGATGTATGTCTTTCTTCATTCCTTCTACCACAGTACCAATCCAAGACATACAACCCTTTGTACAACTTTCCAGTTCGAACGGGTTGGTTCTTCTTAAAGTCCTGATACAAACAGGATTGAGAGTCAAACAACAACTGGCCATTTAAGTCCTCAGATAATTTACTAACTGATATAAGATTAAATTTGAATGAAGGGACAAAGAGAACATGTTTTAATCTAATCAGAGGACCAATCTTGATTTCCCCTATGAATTTAACAAGTTGTGGGTGTGAAATACCCTAAACCTTAATATATTAATGAACTATCTAATTAGGATATACTAAGGCTAGAACGTGCCTTAGAAACATTAGAAGAAGTGTTAAATGTTGGGATAAAACTACACGTTAATATATATAATTTATAGCAAACTAATAGGCAAGTGCACCTATCTAGTAGAGTAGTAGTATAACAAGTGTCGTATCCACATGGAAATTGTTCAATTATCCTAGTCTTGGTAGTTAATAAAAACTGTAAAAAAAAAAAGGGGTTTAGCCGGAGGCAAGCTTGATTTGTTGTTGGATTAGTACAGAAATATTAAAAACAGTAAAAAAGGTAAATTAGTTGATGTGGATGGAAAAAGGTATCCTAGGATAGCAGGGGAATTACCTAAATTACTTAAACAGATTTATAACCTTGTCTCAATTATTTATTGTCTATTAGAGTTAATAATTGTCAGTTACGAACTCTTAGTTATAGCCTCAGTATTTTCCTGCTCAATCCGGATGTAAATACCAAGGTTAATTCCTTTGTGGTACTTAGACTATCTCAAAATCATATGTTGATAGTTACCATAAAAATGCAGTTGTTTGTCACGCAAAGCATTTAACAATATTTGCTGAAAGGAATTAAAATAGGTTTAACAAGAGAGACAGGTGATAAATACTGTTTTACGTAATATTAGAATCAAACCCCCATCCTAGGATACAAATGAAAATTACTCAGACATTAATGGGAATAAGAAGATAGCACAAATAGATTTAGACATTAATTCAGAGAAAGGGCGGGTCTGCTCTTCTATTTCTTTTGTTTCTGCGTGAGTATGGGGTGTTGTGGTGTTACGGGAGAAAATGAATGGAAGAGAATGGATGAGTGTGGTGAATGATTTCTTTAGTCTCCCGTCGTGGTGCAGTTTTTATGTGGTAGAAGGACTAGGTTATATAGAGGCAGAGGATGAGGTTGATGATAGAGCTGGAGAGGAGACAGAACTGAGATTGATTGGAGACAGACGCGTGAGGGATTTAAGGCAGGCGCCTGATATGGTTTAATGGAGCAGTTCGACATGTCTGTAGGCGCCGCAAAGGAAGAAGCAATTGGGCAATTGGGGAAGACGATCGGCGAACGAAACTAGTCGCGTTAATTTCTATATCTGCGTTGCATTTACACGCGTCCTTGTTTGTGTCCGTCCATTTTTCCACGGACATATTTCTTCCATACACACGTCCGCCCCTTGTCCTGGCTTAATTCCACGGACTTAATTCTGCAAATGGTTGCGTCCGGGTTTGTGTCCGCCCTTTTAGGGCCGGACGTCTCTGAATTGTCCGTCCCCTGTCTGGGTTTATTTCCACGGACATACCTTGCTCACGTCCTCCCTCTGTCCGGCTTTGTTTGGGCGGACAAGACACGGACAGCATGTCTCACGTCCGGCCTTCTGTCCGGCTTTGTTTGGGCGGACAAGACACGGACACAAGTCTTTGACTTGTTTTCTTTTGCGAACTTTGACCGGCTCTAGCTTCTTCGTTTGGACTCCGTTTTTCGAGCCGTTTGCGCCTATGCGTTCGTCTCTTCGTCTACTTTCATCATAGCTTGGTTTTCCTCATGTTTAACCAATGAATTTGTGAGATAATCAATAAAACATAAACTAGAGGAAAACATACGATAAGTGAGAAATGAGCAAGAAAAGTGCTGATATAATATATGAAATACACCCATAAAACATTCTCATTTAGACACTTATCACACCCCCACACTTACCTTTTACTTGTCCTCAAGCAAATCCATGTACCCAAGCAAGTAGGGAATGCTCAATACTAAAAAAATATTATTATGAAGGGTAGGATAAACAGGTGAACAGTACATGATCTTTAAACTTTTCGAGGAGTGTGATCCATCAACTGCTGGTGGCACAGGTGTACTCAGGGTAAAAATAAAAATTAGAGTTTCGGGGTATGATCCGGAGTACTTCAATGCTTCTTAGTTAAGGTGACTTTGAGAACTTTTACCATGGCCAACTTCTCTCAAGAATGGGCATTGAGGAGAAAACAAAAGGAAAAATAGATTTATGCATTTGTTTCACTTTTGCATAAGAGATGAGAAGATAATATGTAGGCATCAAGCCTTTGTTTTTAAGAACACTCAACTCTCTTTGTTGGTTACCAATGGTGTCTCGCAAGTCCTTTATTTGTTTTTTTTTTTATTTTGACAGAGAAGCACCCCTTAGCAATCCCTAAGAGAGAAGACAGAAGGAACCCCTGAGCGATAAAAATCCAACCATTGCAGATCATTTGGTCATACCGCATAAAAATGCTCCTCAAAAGTAATCAAAATTTTAAAATTTGTACCATTTATCCCACAATTCATAACAATATTTATTCTTAAAGAGAACAACCCACATATAAAGGGTCCACGATATTGAATTAGGTTAAACGCAAGATTAGCAGAGAGATTAAGCATTTAAGCATAAAAAATCACCGAAAAAGGCACACTCCCCCACACTTAAATTGAACAATGTCCTCATTGTTCACCAGAAAAACAAGGGAAAGTTTCAGAAGACCTTTTCGGTAAGTAGATAAAATAGAGAAAACACAAAGGTCACAAATAAACATTTAAGCACATAAACGCTCCTCTGCAGATTTTATTTAAATAAAAGCATAATTAAAGAAACTGGTACTCCCCTGAGATTGTTATTGCTAGCGTTAATGGAGTTCCCCCACACTTGAGCTTTAGCCTCAAGTAGCGTAGCTTGGTTGGTGTAGACATGAAGTTGCACTTGCATAAGACACTAGAAGCAACCATGCTATAAACGGGGTAAGAGTTAGCAAAAACAAAATTTAAAGAGAGCATGAAAATTAAAAGAGCATAAAAGCAAATAAAAGAAAAGTTCATCCGGGTTGCCTCCTGGAAAGCTGCCCTTCTTTAACGTCTTTGGCTAGACGCTTTGTTGTTAGATCAAACCTGGGGGGTGGTTATGAGGAGTAGATCCAAAGCATGACTCGATGGTATTTTTGAGTGTCCACCGGGATGCATGTTGAAATACCCCTAAATTAATTTAAATTAATTTAAATTAATTTAGGGGATTTCTTTTATTAAACCTTTAATAATACTATTAAGTATTAAATTATTATATGGAATTATGTATTAAATTATTATATGGAATTATGAATATTAAATTATTATATGGAATTATGAATAGTAAATTATTATATGGGGTTGTGAAATTTATTTAGGGGTTTTCTTCTATTTAACCCTAATTATTATACATTATTATATGGTATTATGAATTTAATAATAAGATTTATAAGTCAATAAATCTTGGGAAAATTATTAAACACTCCATATATATTATAAAGATTTTGGGAAGTGTTGGAACAATGTTTTGAAATATAAAAGTCAATATAAAATTCTAGAAACCTTAAAGCTTATTAAGCCTTGCTAGAGTTGACTTTTTGAGAATGGTCAAACCAGGTCATGAAACCTATACCAATAAATAGGTTATGAAAAACCATGAAGATCGATAAAAAGAACGTCAAAAACGGATCATCCTAGCCAAAGTTATGCTAGATTGAAGTTTTGAATCAAAATTTTAAGAGATGCCACGTGTCACTCTGTAATGGGTCGCCCACACTTAGCCGATTTCTTCCCTGATTTTCGTAACCGAATTCCCTTACTTTGCCCTAACTTTAGACGGCTGTAACTTTCACATCCCTCAATATTTTTCCATGCCGTCTTCACCATTCTCTTCTCCTACAATTCCTCTTTCCAACCATTACTCACACATACCCTAATTCATTATACATCAGCCGGAAATTCGATCCAAAGTAGCCATCTTGCAAAACCGAAACTGCAGTTTTCCAGTTTCTCTTCGAATTCAGGTAACTTCGACTAGCCATAACTTCTTCGTTTCTCAGCCAAATTCCATGTTCTTTAGCTCGTTTTGAAGAGCTCTAATCCCTCTATAACTTTCATGTTGATGACCAAAGCCAATTCCAAACCGTTTGTAAGAGAGAGGTGTCTAAAGTTTCGAATTCATCACAGCATAAAATCACAGTTTTCTTTCCAGAAAACGTAAGGTAAACTCGCAACTTCTGGCTTCGATTTCTTTCTGTGTGATGCGAGTTAGGATTAGTGCTTGCTATCATTGTGTAGATCTACAATTCTTCTTTCCAATGAGCCCTTACTCAGTATCTAACTCGTTTTATACTGCTAGTTATAGATCCGAAAAGTCGGCACCACGAACTGATTAAAGTTCGAGTCTTTTCCAGTTTCCGATTTGGGATTCACCAAATTCGCTCAATCTGGTGAGTTTTTCCTCAAATTCTTCCGTTATTACTAATCTATATTTCGTTGTCGACCTAACCCATGTCTCAATTTCATCAATTACGTGTTAGATTAGGAGAATTGGTACGATTTGTACTCGAAATCGATTCGGTAACCTTAAGAACCCTAACTCTCGAATTCGAATTCGAATCATGGTGTATACTGTATTAAAATTGGGGAAATTAGCATCATTGGAACCGAAATTTGATTACGAATCCATAGAAACAAGAATCACGCGATTTCGTTCTGTAGATTGTGAGGAATCGTCGATTTAGTACTCGATCTGTTTGAGAGGTTCGCTGATGAACTCGCGGTACAGCTGCCGTCCGATCTTGTTCTAAGAGATTGGACGGCCAAGATTAGATCTGGTGATTTTAAGTTGTTAATGTCTCTATAAAAATTCAGTAAATAGTCGTAACTTGTTTGGTTAATTTAAATATCTTCCCGAATGTATTTTGACTTGAAATTTTAACCATAGATTCCTTATTTTATGTAGTTTATTTTGATATAAATTATTAAGGGTTTGGAGTTTTTAAACGTAAGTTATGATTTTTACAAGTTACGGGTTTTCTGGAATTATTTGGCTATATTAAAAAGATATTTTTATGAAAAAAAATTTTATAATATGTCTAAAATGTTATAGTTACTGTATATTAAGTTTGGGAATTTTTGGGCAATGGGAAAAGGTTTTAAAAATTGTGTTTGTGAGTTTTTCATAAGAATAACTTATAATATATAGTTTTTAATGTAAACAAAAATTAAAGTATAGTTGATTAATGAACTTTATAGGTTGGGGAAAATATAAGACTAATTAACATTTAATACAGTATGTTTATAAATATTTTGGGTATTAACTTTAAGTGAAGTAAAAATTGTTACATATATTTATATATATTTATATGAGAGAAATAAATAGAAACTTATATTAAATCAAGGAATTTAACTAAACTACATTTTATTTATTATATATAATATGGAAGCTAATATGTTTAACTAAAACTAAGGGAAGTACTTTATTTTATAAACCACAAATCAGTTTTGGATATGTCTAAAAGATATTAGATATAATTAAGTACAATAGAATTTCTTAAAGAATGTTCTGGATAAATCTTGATATATGTGGATATATATATAATATATATATAAATACAATAAAAATAGATAAAGGAAATAACATTCCTTGTGAGAAATGTAATAAGAAGGATATATATATATATATATACGATAAATAAATAAATAAAAGGAATAAAATACCTTATAGAAAATATAATATGAAGGAATTAATGAGTTAAACTAAACCTCTACATGATACTAATAAAAGAATATTATATGAGTTGGTATTAATTTATGGTTATAGGTTGAGTTTTTAGTTATCTTTGAGTTCCTAAGATTTATATAAACCGTATTTAAACACATGTATTTATTTAGTCAATAACCACAATGTAAATTTATAATTTGGTTAAGGAATTAATAAGTTGAGATTTAGGAGTATTTGGAATTAGTTTACATAAAGTGTTACACAAATAGATCTTATTATATAATTAATAATAAAATGAATGAAATACTTTTACATTTAAATGTTCTTATTATATAAACAATAATAAAATAAATGAGTTACTTTGACATCTAAATGTGAAGAGGATAAATAAGTCTAGATTTAATTATTTCTTAATATTTATAGTATTGAGTAATAACTTAATATTTTAAGATAGAATCATTAAAAGGATTATGATATAAACTATATTAAACTATGATTTGGGAATTTATCTAAATAATAATCCTTAAGTTTCTTGGCATTAGATAAGCCATATGAAATACATTTGTAACGTTGTTACCAATACTTAGGATGTGAGTTTATAAATAAGTGATGTACATAATAGTTAAAGATTTACAAAAAGGTTTGCAAATAGAAATTTGATACTTAAAATCATTGAACCTTTAACTAGATGAAACTAGGTTACAAAGATATTATATTAATATACTTTACGGTGATGGGAAGTAATGATGGGTTATTTGAATATAAAATATGAGAATTTTCATAATAGATTATCTTATTAAATAATTAACAATTTTGCTTATGAACTAGAATTTAATTCTTTGATAAATTCTACTCTATGTAGATATATTGTTCATCCTAGATACAATAAAGGAAATTAATTTATTAGGTTATTCCTTTGAAACCTTAGGTTTTGTAAAACAATTTAAAACGTATTTAAGGCTTAAGTTTATTGAAGTTTAGTACAAAAGGATTATACATAGTTTATAGAGAGTATGTGTGTAAAAAATAAAACATTTAGGGGAACAAAGGTATTAAGCTTAAGGGTGATTATTGAGATTCTAAGACTAACTGAGTAATATAAATACACTTAAGATATAAAGGTATTAATGTGAGAACTACGGTTAAGTATTAGTAGTGGATAAGAGTGAGGAATCTATTTAAGTTTGACTTAGGGCATAAGTTGTTGATGATAGATTACCTTTAATATTCTTCAGAGTACTGTTGATTGTTTGCGCAAGTTGATTAGAACTGCTACAACGTTACCCAGGTACGATTTCTCGTACTCAGCTTGTTGTGTTTTGGCCTTTATGGAATGTTTTGTACGATTTCTCGTACTCAGCTTGATGTGTTTGGACTTTATGGAATGTGTTGTGCGATTTCTCGTACTCCGATATTTTTAATGGTTGACTTGTGGAATGTTTTGGAAAACGCTAACTGACTTTAAGAGGATTTTCTAAGAAAAAAAATGGTTGTGTGACTAACTCAGCTTGTGTGACTAACTGAGCCTTGGATGTGGAACTCACTTGGGTATTGGTTTCTTCTACTTGGTTGCCCGTTAGCATTGGCTGCTTAGGGTTTACGCTTCTGCACTCTGTAGGACTGAGTGTTTTGGTATTGCTCTGGGTAGTTGGTGATCTAGCGGGATTATTGGAAAAGGTCAATCTTGGGAATCTTTCTTTCGACGTGCGCGCGTCTTTAATGTGAACAGTAGGGGGCTGTATATCCCTCGCCCATAGGGGCATTGATATTAAACAGTAAAGGGCTGTATATCCCTTGTCCCGAGGACGTAGTTAACAGTAAGGGGCTGTATATCCCCTGTCCTTAATGGACGTTCTTGGCGGTGGGGGCCATCTCTCCCAGTTGGTTTCATTCCATTCTTGAGTTGCTGGTTTTGGTTTTCTCTCATTCATTCCTAGTCCTTTGTGGCTATCTGGGTTTTTCTACTCCTAATGGGAATTGGTTCTAACATCAACAATGGATGCTTGCTAACTATGTGGTGTGACTACTTAAGTGGATGACTTGTTTGGAATTCTTATCTCTATCTTTGTCTTGTTTTCCTTTCTCTTTAAACTTGATTGTTTTGAAGTTTTTATCTCTTTTTACTTTCAGAGTTTTTTCATGTTATTTATTTTGAAGAGTATGTTTATAAGTTTGTTTTTGGAGAATTGTACCAGTTCCATTCCAGGGAACTGACCCCCCTGGGGTGGGCTGCTTGGTTTCATCTTGCAGGTACGAATTGATTTACAGGTGGCCACGAAGAGAATGAGCGTTTGGGATGGGACTAGGTTTTGTGGAGAGCGAATGTGTTTTATTGTTATGTTTTGTTAAGTTTTCTCGAAGTTCAGACCGTAACTTAGTTAATTGTAAAGGTTGTAATTGGTGAGGTTGGTACCGGGTGTTTGGAGCCCGATGGTCTGTAGCACCTTTAGTTTATTTTCCGCTGTTGTTTTATTATTATAGGGGTGTTACAGAAAGTGGTATCAGAGCGTAGTTACGCTCTGAACCCGAGAAAACAAGCCGAGTGAAATACTTAGATTATAGGTGCACTTAAAACTGGGGAATGGGGTAGAATTGGGAAGTGAGGATCCAGTAAGGCACGACTCCTAACCTGCTTAGATTAGTGAATGATTTCCTTATACACTTTCTTTTTATGAATATCTGTAGAGAATGGTGTTGCTATTGTTCTGTGTTGGAATATCATCTATTAAGTACGATAAGATTTTGGTTGAGATAAACCAAATATTAAGCTATTTTTCAAAAGCATACTTATGGAGAATTCATTGCCAAAAATGCAATCCTTAAAGGCTAGTATATGTTCTTAGAAATTTTAAAGAATACTTTTAAATTGAAAACAGTATACAAATAGAACTTTAATAACTAAATTAGTATTGATATTATGTGGAAGTGCTTCAACTCCTTTAAAGTTTCTAAATAAATCTCAAGAATTGCTTGGAACAAATTGTTGCCTAAAGGTAATGTTTGGATAAATCTTAAGTCTAGAAATTATTAAGTTAACCAACACTAGTAGCATACACCCGAACCCATAAAACACATTAAAAACTCTATGTTAACTTTAGAAAGAAAACACTAAACCTAACACCCTACGGGAAGTGCTGGTGCGACGAACTCCTAGGCTGAAAGTAGTGGGGGTGCACACCCACTTCTGGAAGTTTAGGGGCTAGACAAGCCTTGTCATCTAACTGTAAATAATCTTCTACACAGGTGATGGATTGTGTTGAACTTGAGGGGAAGTGGTGGTAAGACGTTACCATCATGAATCTTGAGCTAGGCATATTCATTGCTAACCACAATGAACAAATCAAAATTTGTATCTTAAGATCCGGTATTAAAACTCAAAATGTAAAGGTTTATTGAGTTAAATCTTTGGTGAAAATACCTATATATGGAGGAAGGGATTAATTTGGGTACCAAGATACAACATCTACCCCTGGTTGATAAAAAAAAAATCAAATCAATAAAGAAGTTACTTAAAGATTGAGTGAAGAGAAGAGTAATACTAAACTAAATATCATTGATCCTTAAATACTCGGAATATGAGCATCTAGAAATTGGAGTTACTTAAAGATTGGAAATTTCATGTTTACTTGGAAGTTTAACATTATACAGGTATAAATTTTTAAAAGACACACTAAGAGTGATATTTACTAAAAGCCACC
>JAIOTZ010002264.1:0-20985 GCA_023374045.1 Limonium bicolor | reverse complement strand
ATCAAACACCAAACATCACAAACACTTCTCTTACTTAATGCTCCTCAAGATGAAACCTACTTACATACACAAGAACATTCGTCATACCGCACCCGTTGTAGATCCTCTCGAACATGATGGTGGTGATGAACTTGGACACTTTGATGATGACGGCGACTTGCGGGAAGACTTCGAGGAGGACGAGATGGAAGGGTTCGGACACTTTGATGATGATGATGATGATGATGATGGTGATGACAATGATGGTGCCGATGATTCCACACCGACTAATGTGGCTGCTGCTTTGGTCACTACCACCACCGGGGAGGGCGATGCTTCTCTAGTCCATCCATACCCATTCTACAACGCCGGTGGTGGTAGTGGTATTATGAGGTGGGAAGAGGAACAAGAACTGGAACTGGGAGATTGGAGCTACAGCGATGAGTTCAAGAAGGGTATGTTGTTCCGTAGCAAAGAGGCGCTGATACATGCTGTGAAGAGGCACCACATTATTCATCATCGATCGTTTGTCGTGAACCGGTCAACCACAAAGTTGTGGGACATCTACTGCAAGTCCGAAAACGAGTGTGGATGGAGATTGCGTGGTGCGGTAACGAAGAAGCACCCTAGTTTCTTTATGATCACCATTGCTGAAGGCCCGCACACCTGTCTGAACTCGATCTTGAGTCAAGAGCATCCACATCTTGACCTGAGATTCATGGCATGCATATTCACCAAGTATGTCAAAGAGAATCCTTACATCAGAGTTGGTGACCTTCAGACAGTGATAGCTGATCAGTTCCAGCATTCTGTCAAGAGGAAGAATGTTTGGGCGGCAAAGGTGAGAGCTATTGAGATGGTGTATGGTGATTGGGATGATTCTTACAGCACGTTACCCACATTTGTTACGGGCAATTCAGCATACAAACCATGGCACGAAGGTTGTAATTGATTGGCACGACTGATCCCGGGTACGGTATATTCATGAGGGTTTTCTGGGCGTTCGGGCCATGTATTGATGCATTCAGACATTGCAGACCCGTGATATGTATTGGTACTTTCTTGTACGGAAAGTACAAGCATAAACTCCTGATTGCATGTGCAAGTGACGCACAAACACATAGTGCCACTTGCCTTTGCGCTTGTTGATGAGGAGTCATACGCATCGTGGTCATGGTTTCTCTCTTGTCTCAGGGTCCACGTTATATCGGCCCGCGAGGATAGTTCTCCGATCTGCTTGATTTCTGATCGTCATGCTGGTATACTTGCAGCTGTAGAGCGATCTAACGGGGTGTGGAAACCCCCTAATGTGCACTGGAGGTATTGCGTTCGCCACATTGTCAGCAACTTCAACAAAGTGGAAAGAAGTGCAGGGATGAAGAAGATGGCCTCCAGAGCAGCTTGCGCATCACAGCCCCGTAAGTTTGATATATGCATGGCAGAGTTGAGAGTGCTAGTGCCACTGCCCCTGATTTCTTTGACACTATACCGAAGGAGCAGTGGACATTCGCACATGATGGTGGGCACCGATTCGGCATGATGACTACGAATTTGAGTGAGAGTTACAATGCAGTTTTGCTCGGTGCTAGAAACTTGCCTATTGCTGCTTTGTTGGTAGAGAAGACTTCTATAATTGTGTGAAGTACTTCGACACACGAAGGGGTCAAGCATCGGCAGCTGTGGCTAGAGGAGAGGTATATGTTGGTTGGGCGATGGAGAAAATGCAGAGATGGAGACAGTCGGCCAACGCTCACCATATTACCAGATTTGACGGGCCTAGAAAGTTATTCGAAATCACCACTGCCACCAGATCCACACCTTATGGGTTCAAGGGCGGCAATCGACACACTGTTAAGCTAAGAGAGGGGCATTGTACTTGCCAGAAATGGCAGACTTACAGGATTCCATGCTCACACGCTTGCGCAGCAGCTGCTTTTACACATGGACAGTACATCTCTTATGGGGTCGTGGTACAGTTGGCAGAAGCAGCTCGATGTGTACGGTCGACTCTTTGTCCCATTCGGGGATCAGCACTCGTGGCCTCCATCAGACTTTCCCATCATTCTTCCTGACCCATCTCGTGTGCGAGGAAAGGGAAGACCAAGATCAACCCGTATTCGTAATGAGATGGATTTGAAGGAGCCCAAGAAAAAGACAAGATGCACTAGGTGTGCGCAAGAGGGTCATAACAAGAGGAGATGTCCTAGTAGTAGTTCTACTTAGTGTTTGTTGTGTAGTACTATTCGATTACGTTTGTACTTGAATTCGTGTTATTCGTAGAATATTAATGCAATATTTCTTATGTTTTAAAAAATTGCATATTCTTTTCTAAGATACAAGCTTTTGATATGGTTGAATCTCTGTTATGTAATATTCAGTTACGCATGGATCCCGGTCCACCCCCTGGTTCCATACTTAGACATCAGCGTAGTCATAGATCTAGGTCTATCTGGGATGGGAATGAGTATCAGGTGCTACACTGTCGCCGCTTTGAGGCTAGCGTACGACGTGGCGGGCATGTTCGGTACGATGAGAGGATGCGCCCATACTTAGAGGCCTCTGGTTTCATTGGGTTGGCCAGTCTAGAGTTCATCTCCTTGGACTGGCATCTGATCACTGCTCTGGTCGAGAGATGGCGTCGAGAGACCCATACTTTTCACATGCCGACAGGAGAGACCACTGTTACACTGGAGGACGTTGCTGTCCTTACTGGGCTACCCATAGACGGACTGCCGGTTACGGGTACGACACATAGAGATTGGGGAGCATTGTGTGATGATCTACTTGGAGCTAGGCCGGCTGATCTTGGACATCATAGCAGGATCAAGCTCAGTTGGCTGGGTGCTACTTTTGGTCAGTTAGCTGAGCATGCAGATGAGGTGACAGTGATGAGGCACACCCGTGCGTACATACTTATGCTGTTGGGTGGGACCATTTTCGTTGATCGATCGGGGAACCAGGTCCATCTTATGTTCTTGCCGCTACTTCAGGATTTTACTCAGGCAGGACAGTACAGCTGGGGTTCCGCCTGTCTGGCATGGTTGTACAGGCAGCTGTGTCTGGCGTGTGATGCTGGGGAGTGGTATTGCCGGGGCGCTGGTCGTCCTGCAGGTTTGGGCGTGGGAGAGATTTCCTTACATAGCTCCCATCCGTCGACGTGCCCATCATGCTGGTCCACTTCCTTTACTTCCTCTTGCCCATCGTTGGCATGTCGAGTTCGACGTGACCGGGCACTCCACGCATGTCCTCACTCACTACAGAGAGGCATTCGATAGACAGACACAGCATCAGGTGAGTGTCATTTTTTTGTATGTTGCATTGGTTTCATTTCACAAATATTTTTGTCTAACTTTTAGTCTTCGTTGTTTCAGATTGTCTGGCAGCCCTACACGGATGAGGTGTTACGGTCTCTTCATCCGGCTTGTTTGGTTGGTCTGCATATTGCACGAGCTCGGGTGCCTCTTATATGCTTTCATATAGTGGAGTGGCATCTCCCGGATCGTGTGATGCGGCAGTTTGGCGCGAGACAGTTTCCACCGGATGATCCTAGGACAGACGGGGATGATGCACGGGTTGATCTCCACAGCATTGACTTGAGAGGCCGCACGGATTGGAACTGGGCGACTCACCATTCAGAGTACATTGCCCTGTGGAACCTGCGCGCTGAGAGAGTTGTCGATCTAAACATGGATGATCCTGGTCCTGCGTACGAAGAGTGGTACGGCCGCAACACGAGGAGATACATTGGCCGTACGGGAGCTCTATTGGGATACATGGTGAGTAATTCCGACTTTACTTGTTTTATTTTAGTATATAACATATCATTTTGTTATATTCATGTTTTCAATTGTGGTATAGGGGGAGACCACAAATGAGGTCATCGACATGCTAGATGCGATGCGTGTCGATGATGCTCTCACTAGTCTACGGGCGATGAGAGATGAGTACAACAACACGTACTACGTCCTTCCACGGCCACAGCATGTCCCAGTAGCTGCCCCAGATGAGGAAGATGCTGATGCCGTTGCGGATCAGGGTAGGAGACAAGGGCGTGGTCGTCGTCCTCGTGGTCGAGGTAGAGGAAGAGGACGTGCACGTGGTGAAGCTCCTGAGGCAGTAGATCATCAGGAGGCGTTCGACATCGCTGGTAGCATGACCCTATCTCAGATCGTTGATCCTACGCAGCAGGTCGACACTACTGGATTTGCATATTTTGGGAGCAGCTCAGGCTATCAGGGTGCATCATCCTCCGGTGCTGGGACGAGCTACGACATTACGACACCGGCTACAGCCCTAGCTTTAGCATCCACTTCCACTCCAGGAGCACCACTTAGAGATAGAGATTCCCGAGATTGCCATGATGTAGGGGATCTAAGTGGTCGTGACCTTGATCCTACTCTTGCATCAGCAGTTGAGGATCCTACACCTAGAGTGACTAGGACGTATGTACGACGTAGTAGACGTAGATGATGTAGACCTCATACTTATTACATTTTGTAAACAACTTGACATTGTGCCACTATTGTTTATGTTTTGTATTTTATAAACTATTGAATATGGTACACATTTTGATTTCTTGTGTTTCTGTAATATCACAATTGTGTTGAAGTGTTTTGAGTATCGGGATTGTGTGGGAGTTTACAATATGTACAGGTTGTTAGAGATGAATTTGTGGTGTTCCAACACTTGGAAAATTTTCCAAGTATTGTAAACGGGTGAAATCGTCTCTTGAAGAGACGATTTCATGTATATTTCAACAGAAATCGTCTCTTCGAGAGACGATTTCACCAGTTTAAAAAATTAAGGCGCCGGCGTCTGGAGAAGGAGAAATCGTCTTCTCAAGAGACGACTTCTTGAAATCGTCTCTTGAGAAGACGATTTCTCCTTCTCCAGATTCCAGCCAACTCAGCGCCGATGTGGCGCGTACAAAATGTTTGTAATGAATGAAATCGTCTCTTCAAGAGACGATTTCTTCCGGAAGAGTTATTTTAGGAATTAGTTTCAAACAGAGGTTAATACGGGAACAAGTTTCATCCAACTGTGTTATTTTCAGAATTTTTTTCTTTAATCGAGTCTCAACTCCTAACCCGCTCTGGACCAACCGTCTTAAACTAGATTAATCTATTCTAAACAGTCAATTATGAACCAAATCTTAAATTTGGGCCATACGAAACCAAATTATGTAGTAAAATCCCCTGAATCGACCCATCGATCTTTTCCAGGCTGACCCGATGAACTGTGGGTCGGCCCAGACCGTTAACCACCCCTGCTCGTGTCCGTGTATGCACAACCCCCGACCGTCTCTTGGGTGACCTTCGAAGTTGGTCGAATCAATCCTCTCCTACCGTTCTTGGTTCTTCCCTCCCTGGATCCCTCTCCTCTCCAGCACTTTACCTCCTTTACCCGCTCCTAATCGACGAACACAAGCTCACTCTTCGACAATTAAATGAAGGCCTTAAGGTTAGTCTCTAGCTATTTGTTTTGTCCAGACCATGGAATTGAAGTACACTTTTTAAGTGAAAATTCAGAACCTGGGACGAAAATCATTTAACGTTTGAAATTCGGTGTTTGCATTTAATCGAGCTGTTAATTAATGAAAATAGGTTTATGATATAGCTTGAAATGGGTATATCTGGCTCCGTGAAGAAGACCTTCATTCTCGCCGGGTTTCTCTGTCGGTACATCTTTTAGAAGTGAACTGCTCTGATTCTGATTTGGAGGTAATCTAGTTATCAGGAATCGCTTTCAGTTTCATCTATGGAGTTACTCGTGGTTGATTTTGTCAGTGTACCGTATTCAGGTTAAGAGCAATTTGAATTCCGCTAATAGTGGAAACAGTTCCACTGAGCACGATGGCGGGTCCAATGCGGGTATAATAAAAAAGAGAGACGAGGATCATTCAGACAAATCAGGGGAAGATATTCTGAAGACCTCACAAAGAAGCAATTCCAGCATTCCATTGGAGTCAAAAGAAGGCGGAGATGGTGATAAAAAGAGTGAAGGAGCTCTGGATCAAAACTTGAAACCCAAAGAGGATAAAGACAAAGAGGTCTCTGGAGATGTTTTGGCGTCAAAGAGTGGGTCAAAGGAGGAGAACATTAGAGAGTCCTCTAATGCTTCATCCATGCAACTTGAGAAAGGGAAATCTCGAGCTGAAGAATGTGATCCCTCCTATATGTGTACAGACAAGAAGAGAGATCTGGTTGCGTGTCTGCAAGTTCCTGGAGATGGTGAGCTTCTTCCATTGCTTATTCGTTTATCTTGTTTAAATTATATATATGTTCCGCTTAATGAAAGTAGTCCTGCTCTTGTAATGTGAAGACTCTCTTCCTCTTCCAGGCTCCAATGGGGTCTTGAATGGAGAATATTATTGAGATATTCATTAAAGGAAAAGGAGTGAACGTAATTAAAGAACTTTCTTTCTGAATTCATATTGGTTGGTTGATGCCAAAAGAATTTCTCAGTAGAATATGCGTTCACTGCGTGGCTGCATTGTGTATCTGACATATTTGCTCATCAATGAATTTGACTTCCGAGCCTTTGGTTCTCTTCATTAGGAAACAGAAATATGTAGAGCTAACTTTTTGTTTTTCTCAGTAAGGTTTTAACGAGGCAGATAGATTCTGAGGGGTATCTAGGTTGCATTTTTTTTTATTTTGCTCTTATTAATAAGGCAAATGCCATAATTATCCAAACAAAATATAGAGAGCTAACTTTTTCTTTTGCAGAAGTTACTGGTAGAACTATCACCCATGCAGCAGCTGTGACAATCTTTAATACGTATCTCAGATTACTGTAGAATGACATCCTCCGCCTACATTTCCCGCCTATAATTCCATCAAACACCAATTGTATGAGCTTCATCATTTATGCAGTTATGAAACCACTGAGCATTCTCTTGAAAACATTTTAGCATCAAAGACTGTAGTTTGAGCCGCATTGCCATTCGATGCAATAATAATCATAGCCAGCTAACAGGAAGAAAAAACTCCACATCTTGATCCAAGTGTCTAAATATGTGCCAAAAGGTGCCAATCTCAACAAAATTGACTTTCTCAACCCACAAATCACTTAAAGGTGATCTCTATAATCACTTATATCATAGTGAAGACTCCAGCAGGAGCATTGGAGAAAACATGATCTGCTCTCATTGGCGAACCTAAAATAAAACAATAAGCGGACCAAAAGGATTCATTCAGATTATCGTAATTCTTCCACTGGGAATGCTTTGACCAGCCCTTTCTGTTCTACTCAGCTTCTTTTATTGGCTTGTTATTTCAGATATTAGATAATATTTCTGTAGAATATCGAGGGCCGTAGTAACTAATTATGTTTCTGATCTGTCTTAACATTTTTCCTTGGCATCTAACATTGGGCTGCTGAAGATGTGAATGGTGCACAGATGGAGGATGTTCATTACTGTGAATCTGAACTATGGTGTGATTAGGCTTGCTTGAAATGTAGATACCATGATATTATCTGGAAACAAAGAAGCTTGCAGCCAGTTAGCTTCATTAAGGAGTGTGGATGTTAAATTTATTTTGTTGAATTGGAAGTAAATGTGACCATTACAATTCTTTTCATTTTGTCCAACACTTTCGTTCTGCTATACGTAATTTGATACATAATGAGACCAGGTTTATGGAGGACTAAATCTTATGTCAAGATTGCCCAGAATTCCAAATTATCATCGATGTGTATGGTATGATACTGTGTTAAAGAGGTAATTCATCCTTATTCCTTGGGACCTATTTTGTTTCAGAGTCTCCCAACCTCTCGCTTCTGATACGGAATGGGGGAAGCAACCTCTGAAGGTTGAAATCTCAGCTGCTCAATTTGTTCAACTGAAGGAAACTCAGGTTCAACTTCGACCAGAGGAAGATAAAATGGTATGAACTAAATGATGCAATTCAGCATTGTCAAAACCGTCAAGGGATGAACACCGAACTATTTAGTATATTTCTGTACCGTTAGGTCCACAGTCTTCTGAAATCTAAATATTGTTTCGTTGCATACCATCTGAAAGAGACTGAAAACGTCATCCGTTTAATCCTAATTGAAAGTTCAATCGTGTTGATATTACAATAACTATTTCTTGTTTCCGCACCTGATTCTACTAGGGTAATTTTCCAGGGTTGTTCATTTACTATGGTGATCTTATTTGTCTTAGCAATCTGAATCTTTCAATTGTTCAGGTCAAGGTATCCATAGAAGGGGCTGGGAACAATAGCTTGATTTATTTGAAGGCAGGTGAAGGTAGCTGCTCAATTGATTTCAAGGACTTGATCTCGCAAGATCTCAATAGTGAAACCCAATACTCATACAAGCTATACTATCTCAACAGACTGTCTCGAACCAACTTCTATCTGGTTACATTGCTTGGAATGGTTCTAATTTTAGCATCTGGCTGGATGTGTGTGGGCTTTGGGAGGAAGTATTTTTTCAGGAAAATAGATTACCAGCCAGTTGAGATGGAGCTGCCCATTACAGATGGGTCTAAAATGAGTGCTTTTAAAATGGATGCAGCAAGCCAAGGTGGTGATAATGGTGATGATGTGTGGGTTGATGATTGGGATGGGGGTTGGGGAGATGAAGATGTCGATGAGGAGGCATCGCTAACGCCGACATTGCCTGTTACCCCTAGTAGCCTCTCTGGCCAGGGGACTGGCTTCTCGACGGCTAAGTAAGGAGGGGTGGAAGGACTAAGTTACAGTTTGGTTTAGTAAAATTATAGTGGAAAAAAAATATGAATTCCTATGTTGACTACTATTTAAGATTTTCAGAGTCAGGCTCAGCTCAGGTTTTAATGTCCTGTAAAGTTAGTTTGATTTTTTGAGGGGGGCGAATGGAGAGGTGTGTTGTAATTGTGTTGTCATAGATTTGATTTGGGCTGTCAGTGAAGCTGAGTACAGAGTTATCTTATGAGGCTGTTTAGTTAGTCACAGAGTGCCAAATCTAAAAGAATGTTGAAATGGGTTATCACAGGCTCACAGCACCATATTGATGGATTTAGAGCAGTGTTTTTCTGATTGTGTTTGTGGGTGCTATGGGATCAAGTTGTCACTTAATTTTTTCTGTTCGGGGATGGTGTCGATGGGTTTGGACAGAAGCGGATCAGACTGAGAAAGAAGGCTAAAGAGAAGCGAGGCAGAAAGTGATTGGAGCTTGGGCTGTTATCGGGCACAGTATTGATTCTCCTTGCAAAAAAGAAGTGGCGTTGTTTTTGGATTCAAAATTCACACATGGGATGAAAGTTGTGCTTGTCTATTCTTACTACACTGTCAACAGTTGCCACGGCTTTGAACTAACTAGTCAGTATTAGGAGTATTACCTGTGCCTCTCTCACTGTTTGTCATTTTATTCTCTGTCGCATATGGAGAGTGCTTTCAAATTGGTTTATGAACGTAAAATTTGACAATTCACGACAGACTAGATAACTGCGGCACCCCGTGGCCATTGGTTTATCCAGTGGTGGAGCTTAGGCATGCATTGGGTGGGCTTGGCCCCCAAATAAAAAAAAATAGAAATATATATATAATACAATATATTATGTAATATGGCCCCTTAATATTCTAGTATGGCCCCCCTCAAGTTTTGAAACCTGGCTCTGCCCCTGGGTTATCAACGTGAAACTGTAAAGTCTTGAACTGCATATGTCAATAGATAAGATCCGGATTGAGTGTAGTTTTAGGATTTTTTTTTTCACTCTGATTTTGTAAATAGCAATGTTTAATCTTGGTGAATCATTGTCGCACGCACGGGCAGTGACATGATCATTCCGCCGTATGTAGTTGTGTTGCCTTTCTCATGGTTCCAGCAGCGACGCTTGCGCTTCATTTATTTTCTCAGCAGTTGGGACTGGGACGTTGGCTCTTTAAAAAAAGGGCCCGGCATGGGCTTGAGCAGTCCGATCGTGATCTGTATGCAGCTACCAGATAAACACACATATAAATATATATATAATTTCTGCAAATTATTTGTCCATGTAACCGTTCAGATTCGAGCAGCAGCTAGCTTCAACATTCTCTTCGCGCGTGCATCCCTAATTTTTAATGTCAAATTTGTATATGGTTGGAACAATATTTTCACCATAAATAGTTTGGCAGTAACTAAATTTTAATATTTAAGTAGTGACTGGTTTAGAATAACGTTACTACATAACATTAGTCATCGTCACAAAAGTGAGTTTGCTAACGCGGGACGCTACCACCACTATACATAGTCTGTACTCTGTAGGCCATTCGTTAATGAAGTAGACCAATTCTTAATTTGGGGACAAATGTGTGACTAAGAGTCATGTGGATCAGTGCTAAGGGAATTATGATAAATGCATCTTCAAAATTCACAAATAAGGAAGATCTTGTTGATCACACACATGCACCCATTCCTTGCA
Organism: Limonium bicolor; assembly: GCA_023374045.1. Lineage (NCBI taxonomy): Eukaryota > Viridiplantae > Streptophyta > Magnoliopsida > Caryophyllales > Plumbaginaceae > Limonium > Limonium bicolor. Next base: position 10,613 of record JAIOTZ010002264.1, on the reverse strand, counting down.
TTAACTGTTGTTCTAGCAATACAATGCGGCCATAATAATCGTGATTAATTATGATGTCATCGAGATCTCCAAACGGATTTTTTTGGAGATTTGAGTTAGTTGATCTACCCGCCTGTTACAGAATTCGGTAGTATAAGTAATATAAGGGAATAAAACTATATTGTGTAAACCTCTTCCTTTTATTCTGTTAGGAAGTTGTTACATTCTGTTATTCTTTACAACTGTTACAGCTATATGTACTGACAAGAAATGAATGGAAAGATACGAAAAAGATATTCATTGTCATTCCTTCCTTTGTCTTTAGCTCCGCACTCTCTCCTCTGCGTAACTGTCTCTTCTTCCTTGATAGTTTGCATGTGAGAAAGGGTTGTTGTTCTCTTTAGAGCATCGACTCCCGTTACTGATATAGCAAGTGTGGCTATACTGTAACAAAGGTATCAGTATCCCGTTCGATTCTGTGATAATTCATGGCAGAAACAAGAAACAGCCAACTCATCCGTGATGCTGTCCGTGAGTTGGAATCGACATTACAACCACAAATACAGGCTATGTTTCTGGAGCAGAATGCTAAGCTCGACGCTCAGAATGCGAAGATTGACACTCAGAATGCGAAGATCGACAAAAGTATCTCCGATCTCTTCGAAGCTCTACGATTACACACAACGGCTTCTGCAGAGAATGGGTCTGATAAAAGTACTGGAGAATCTTGCAGTCGTAAATCATATTCGGGCGTTACTCGCCTAGCGAAGCTCGATTTTCCTCGCTTCTCTGGTGAACGGCTCAAGGAATGGCTGTTTAAGGTGGAGCAGTTCTTCACCATCGATCATACTCCTGACGAGCTCAAAGTCGGGTTGGCGTCGATCCACTTTGACTCTCACGCCACAACTTGGCACCAATCTTTGGTGCAATCGGACGCGGGCCAAATCGCGTTACTCGATTGGAGCGCCTACAAAGTACTACTCAAAGAACGATTTGCTGAGCTCCTCGATGATCCTATTGCCGAGTTAAAAAATTTGCAAGAAACTGAGGGAATCGTGGACTATCACAATCGCTTTGAGCTTGTTCGCACCAGGGTTAATCTTCCTGAGGATTACTTGGTTAGCGCGTACTTGGCGGGTCTACGTAATGACACACAGATGCATATACGAATGTTTCAACCTAAAACAATTCGTCAATGTCTGCTTCTGGGTCGATTATACGAGAAAGCACACCCCAAGAAGAGTTGGACTGGTAACTGGCAAGCGTCGAAACCTGCTCCTCCAGCTATTCCGTCCAAAGGAATTTTGCCTACGCCTAAAGACTCCGATTCTCTCCAGCCATCTAAACCTCAATTCGCTCCTCGGAAGTTTCTGACGTCGGAGCAGATGAATGAGCGCAGAGCAAAGGGACTTTGCTTCTACTGCGATGAGAAGTTTACGCCAGGCCACCACTTGAAGCACAAGAAAACCCAGTTGTACATGATTGAACTCGACGAGGAAGAACAATCTGTCGAGGTCGTTGAGGAGGTCGAGGAAGCAGACGTGGATAATGAATTGCATATTTCGGTGAATGCTCTGGATGGTACTTCTGATTATCGTACGATGCGGGTGAGGGGCATGCATGAGAAACGCCCGATTTTCATACTCATTGATTCTGGCAGCACCCATAACTTCTTAGACAAAGCTGTTGCTGAGAAGTTAGGCTGTAGAATCCAACCAGTGGGAAATACAAAGGTTTCTGTCGCAGATGGAAGTACTTTACAGGTGCTAGGTCGGGTGGAGAAATTCAAGTGGCATTTTAACGGAGTTGAATTCCTTGCTGATTTTTTGATAATCAACTTGGGATATTGTGATATGGTGTTAGGAGTGCAGTGGTTGCAACAGTTGGGGCCTATTAAGTGGGACTTCATGAATCTGGTGATGAAGTTTAAAACCAATTCAAGGAAGGTGACCTTGAATGGAATTAAAGCTGGGTCAGTACGAGACATTCGAGCTAAGAGATTGGCATCATGTTTGACAGATAAGTCCCAACTTTTTATGCTTTGCCTGACTACAGTTTCTGATGATGCGGTTAACTGCAACTTTTCTATGGGTGAGGCAGCGGCTTCAACTGAGGTTCCAGCGGCATTATCTGTGTGAAGGAAGAGTTTGATGATATTTTTCAACCTCCTTCCCAGCTTCCTCCATTTCGTCCAGGCCACAACCACAAAATTCCTTTATTGGCTGGTTCGAACCCAGTAAATCTGCGCCCTTATAGATATGCTGTACACCAGAAGAATGAGATAGATAAGATGATCAGGGAAATGCTTTTACAAGGCACCATTCAGGCAAGCTCTAGCCCTTATGCTTCTCCAGTGGTTCTGGTAAAGAAAAAAGATGGTTCATGGAGACTTTGTGTGGATTACCGGAATTTGAATGGGATAACTATCAAGGACAGATTTCCTATTCCTCTAATTGAAGACTTAATGGATGAATTAGGTGGATCTACTATCTTTTCCAAGATAGATTTGCGGGCAGGTTATCACCAGGTTCGCATGGAGTCGGAAGATGTTCACAAGACGGCATTCAAAACTCATTCCGGGCATTATGAATACTTAGTTATGCCATTCGGCTTAACTAATGCCCCTGCTACATTTCAAGGATTAATGAATGCTGTATTCAAAGATTGTTTGAGGAAATTCGTCTTAATTTTCTTTGATGATATTCTCATTTACAGCAAATCTGTTGACGACCACATTTTGCATCTGCGTGAGGTGTTCCTGTTGATGAGACAGCATCAGTTATTTGCCAAGGAAAGCAAATGTGCGTTTGCAGCTGACAGGATTGAATATCTGGGCCATTTTATTTCTGCTCAGGGGATCTCTACAGATCCAGCAAAGGTAAAGGCAGTGTCCGATTGGCCTATTCCCAAGAATCTCAAACAGCTTCGAGGTTTTTTGGGGTTAGCGGGGTACTATCGACGCTTCGTTCGCAATTTTGGGACAATTGCTCGACCTTTGACGTTATTAACTAAGAAGGATTCGTTTCAGTGGTCTGATGAAGCTACTGCTGCCTTCAATCAGCTCAAGCTTGCCCTTTGCCAAGCACCAGTTTTGGCATTGCCGCAGTTTGATAAGCCCTTCTTGGTTGAAACTGATGCAAGCAATCAAGGAATAGGCGCTGTTCTGATGCAAGAAGGCCATCCACTTGCTTATATCAGTCGACATTTGCAAGGTAAACAGTTGCTTCTTTCAATTTATGAGAAAGAATTGTTGGCTGTTGTATTTGCTTTGCAAAAATGGCGTCATTATCTCCTTCAAGCTCATTTTATAATACGTACTGATCAGAGGAGTTTGAAGTATCTGCTTGAACAACGTCTTAATACTCCCATACAGCAGCAATGGTTACCCAAGTTGCTTGAGTTTGATTATGAGATTCAGTATAAGCAGGGTACAGAAAACATTGCTGCTGATGCTTTGTCAAGAAGAGAAGGTTCTGAGATTCTATCTTTTGCTTTATCTGTTATTCAAAGTGATTTGCTCCAACAGATACAAGACGCATATACTCGTGATTCTCAACTTGCTTCTGTTATCAGTGATTTGGAAGCAGATAAAACCAGTCATAAGCATTATACTTGGAGTAACAATATTCTGCGCAGAAAGAGTAAAATTGTTATTCCAAACGATGTTCAGATCAGGAATAAAATTCTACTTTGGCTTCATTCATCGAGTTTGGGGGGTCACTCAGGACGTGATGCCACGAATCAGAGGGTAAAGGCCCTATTTTATTGGACAGGAATGACAAAGGATATCCAAGCTTTTATCCGCGCTTGTGACGAATGTCAGCGTTGCAAATATGATCAGTCGGCATACCCCGGTTTACTCCAGCCCCTCCCTGTTCCTGACGAAGTTTGGCAGGATGTATCGATGGATTTTATAGATCCTTGCCTAATTCATTTGGGAAAACAGTTATTCTGGTGGTGGTTGACCGTTTAAGTAAGGCAGCCCACTTCCTTGCATTGTCTCATCCATACACTGCTGCATCTGTTGCTCAGGTGTACTTGGATCAGGTTTTTAAACTACACGGTTTTCCCAGATCTATCACTAGTGATAGAGACTCTGTCTTTTTAAGCGATTTCTGGCGTGAATTGTTTACATTACAGGGAGTAGATTTGAACTACTCAAGTGCTTACCACCCTCAAACTGATGGACAGACTGAGGTGGTCAATCGTTGCTTGGAAACATACCTTAGGTGTATGTGTAGTGATCGTCCCCATTTATGGAGTAAGTATTTACCTCTGGCTGAATTCTGGTATAATACTACCTTTCATACAGCAACTCAGTTGACTCCATTTGAGGTTGTTTATGGCCAAGTACCACCTCAGCATTTACCTTACTTACCGGGAGAGTCCAAGGTAGCTGTGGTGGCTAAATGTCTACAAGACCGAGAGAACATGCTGCAAGTTCTTAAGTTTCATTTGATGCGTGCACAACACCGGATGGAACAACACAGTAATCTGCATAGGTCTGAAAGGTCTTTTGACATTGGAGATTTAGTTTTTGTCAAGCTTCAGCCATATCGCCAACACTCATTGGTTTCTAGGCCAAATCAGAAACTCTCCCCTAAGTATTTTGGACCATTTAGGGTGTTGGACAGATGCGGTACTCGGGCTTACAAACTTGATTTACCTACTTCTACTTCAGTGCACCCAGTTTTCCATGTATCCCAACTTAAGAGGCAGGTTGGACCTGTTACTGTCTCCACCCAGCTACCTGTTACTACTACTGATGTTTTACATCATGAACCAGAGGCTATTTTGCAACGGAGAATGGTTAATAGGCAGGGCAAGGCAGCGACTCAGGTGCTGGTGAAATGGACAGATTTACCGGTTGAAGAAGCTACTTGGGAATTCTTCTATGACTTGCTCAGGCGTTTTCCAGATTTCAAACCTTGAGGACAAGGTTCTCCAAAGAGGGGAGATTTGTTACAGAATTCGGTAGTATAAGTAATATAAGGGAATAAAACTATATTGTGTAAACCTCTTCCTTTTATTCTGTTAGGAAGTTGTTACATTCTGTTATTCTTTACAACTGTTACAGCTATATGTACTGACAAGAAATGAATGGAAAGATACGAAAAAGATATTCATTGTCATTCCTTCCTTTGTCTTTAGCTCCGCACTCTCTCCTCTGCGTAACTGTCTCTTCTTCCTTGATAGTTTGCATGTGAGAAAGGGTTGTTGTTCTCTTTAGAGCATCGACTCCCGTTACTGATATAGCAAGTGTGGCTATACTGTAACACCGCCATTTATGATTTGTTTTGTATTATACGTACTTTACTGATCAATTGGATGGGCTCGCGCAGCACTGACGTACAAAATTATGGCTGGGCCCCAAGAATCCATACATTGTCATCAGTTAATGAACAATTCTCATTATGTAGTACTATATCCTTATTTCCAAATAACTATACTAGCGGCGGATTTGGATGATCATAACAGGCACACGCAGCCAAAGGTGTTGATTGAAAGAAAATATATACCCAAAAAAGGGAGAGAACAAAATTTTAATATATTGACGTGATGTTCAGCTTTCACTTATACATAGTGGGAAGTTAGGTATAATTTGGTGAAGGGCGTTGGATCTTAAATTGAAAAGGCATGTTATAGGAAAGAGCAGTTAGTTTACATGATGGATTGATAATTGAGAGAAACAATATACTCAAACGTAAGCGAATTTGGTTTCTTTCAACCACAAGGATGATGGGACATCACTTAAATACGGGGATAGATTGAATATCGAGATTCAAAAAATCATATACATATTCGACTACGTCACTATATAGTAGTAGTAGTAATATATATATAGTGAGTGAATTTTAATATAAAGTGACATGACATATGCATAAGTCCAAAAGAACTGAAACACGTCAGAGTCATCACCTTCAATACAAGAGATATGATAACATAATTGCGATAGGACGTACGTACAATCATTAGTTAGTTAACTAGTTAGTTACTAGCTAGTGCCGATTTTAATTACTCACAGTAACTAAAATTTGAATACCGTTAATTTATGCATTCACAAAAGCTACAAACTCGTTACCACTTATTTTTAAAATAAAGCGGTAGCTAGTTGGTACAAATTGACACTGACTAGCACTTGACCGATATGGGGTAAAATATGTCAATTAACTCAAAGATCATTGCACTTCCACTAATTATTAATTAGTTCAGGGCCCATAGTATATGATCAGCATTACGTGCGCAAAACATACCGAGCGGCTATATTAATCGAAGCTCTTGATTTATGTTCCTTTTAGTTAATATGCACATATCGAATTAGTTTCCAACTACCAACCAACAAATATGAATATGGATGGAAGAGCCTGCATGCATGCGACCCTACTCTTTTAGTTGGGAACTATCAAATCATATCAATGTTGTGATATCATTTTAATGGTACCAGCAAGCTACCATGGGTAAAGTATAAGTGTCTCCCAACCTTAAGTGGCTTTTCACGTGTACATGCAGTCAGACAGCTTAATTAGTTACCTCTTCTAACTTGCTACTACCGCACGTGAATCAACCAACTTTGTGGTCGTTAATTATCTCTCCTTTGGTTATGTTCGTACTCTAATGTGTCCTTGTATCGTTTGTATTGCTCTTCATTTACAAGCTCCATAAAGCCTAGTTTCTGATAAAGCAAGATGGCATGGGGATGAACTTTATTTTGTTAGTTCCTCCTCAGCAAGCAACCCTCGTAGCGTATTAGATCAGGTTATTGTAAAGATACAGAGAAACACAAAGATGTGCAGGAAAAGATAACAGAGTATACGCAGAGTAGAGAATGAGCTGTGCGATGAAGAAGAGAATGAACTTCGATTATTATTCATCGGAGAAATAAGAGGAGAGCAAGACAGCTATATATACTAGCTGGAGCTCAAAGAAAAACAGCTGGCAAGAAAGAGATACGCAGCGTTTTAAGTAACTAACAATCTAGCAAAACAAGCTGCTGCTAGCTAAACAAGCTAGTTATTAATACGTAAAGCAATAGGGAATAGTATTATATCTCTACACCCCCCGCAAGTTATGCATCTGAGAAACAGAAGCATGACTTGACAATGATGTATTGGAGCAAACCCCCATTTGAGGAAGATGTCGCTGATATTGTTTCCCGGTCAAACTCTTAGTAAACATATCAGCAAGCTGAGAAGAACTGGGTATACTTGACGGAAATGAGCCCCTGCTGAAGTTGTTCACGCACATAATGGCAATCAATTTCCACATGCTTGGTACGTTCATGAGCAACAGGATTTGTAGCAATGAATATGGCAGATTTATTATCACAGTGCAGAGGTATAGGAGTAATGGAATCCACTCCTAATTCAGACAATAACCTGCTTAACCATGCTAACTCAGAGGTGACTTTGCGCATAGCCCGGTATTCAGCCTCAGCTGAAGACAACGAAACAAGCCTGTTTCTTGGCCTTCCAAGCAATCGGGGCACCACCAAACTGAATATAGTAACCACTGACGGAACGTCTAGTAAGAGGGCAAGCTGCCCAGTCCGAGTCGCAATAGGCTTTAAGACGAAAGTCTGGACGATTATTCAGCAGGATACCATTGCCTATGGTACCACGTGATAACGTAATACATGCTGAGCAGCAGAGAAATGAGCATCATGTGGTTCCTTGAGAAATTGAGAAAGTAACTGGACAGTAAAACTCAAGTCAGGTCGTGTATTGGTAAGATAGTTGAGCTTACCGACCAAACGTCGATAAACTTCTGGATCTGGTAGGGGTGAACCATCAGAAGGTTTCAACTTGAGACTAAGATCAAGTGGACTAGCCACGGTTCGCAGAGCTGCAGTGTCAAACTCGTCTAAAAGCTCTTTGATGAATTTCCTCTGCGTAACAATTAAACCAGAGGAGCTATGAGTGAATTCCAGTCCCAAAAAATAATGTAAATCACCCAGATCCTTGATCTTGAATTTACTGTCCAGATGAAGTTTTAAGCGAGATATCTCTGCAGCATCATTCCCACACACCAGTAAATCATCAACATACACCCCGATATGAACAACAAGATTATTTGTCTTCTGGTAAATAAAGACGGATCATTGCGAGAGCTGGCATATCCTTGTGCTTGAAGAAAACTGGTGAGTTTTGCATACCATTGACGGGACGCCTGTTTAAGGCCATAAAGAGAGCGAAGAAGTCTACAAACTTTCTGAGAATCATGATGCAGTCCTTCAGGCAAAGTCATGTAGATCTCTTCATCGAGATCCCCGTGCAGAAACGCATTATTAACGTCTAACTGCGCTATGCTCCATTCTGTTTCACAGCACTGCCAAGAGGGTTCTGATTGTGGTCATCTTGACCACAGGAGAGAAAGTATCTGTGTAATCAATCCCTTGCTTCTGTGTGAATCCACGAACTACAAGACGGGCCTTGTAGCGTTCTAATGTGCCATCAGATCTCAATTTCGTCTTGTACACCCATTTACAGCTAATAGCTTTCTTCCCTTTAGGTAATCAGTGACCACCCATGTGCCATTTCTAACCAGAGCATCAAGCTCCTCTTTCATCGCTTGGCGCCAGTGAGAAAACTGAACAGCTTCCTTAAATGATCGTGGTTCTGTCACATGAAAACCAGTGTTAACCGTTTCACAAGTAGCTACACAAGCTGTGCTGTAAACAGGCTGTCCTTGTAATGTCTGTTAAAGAAAATACAGGAAGCTTAGAAATTTGAGATTCCTGTTCCGCTGTAGCAGTCAGGCGAGCGGATAGTATCTGAGTGAACTCATCTTCTGCAGAAGGAAGAAGAGTAGTTTCTCCAACAAAGAAATCTTCTAATATGCAGGAGTTTGATGCCTTCGTGAAGACCTGCGAAGATTATCGAGTTGCTGTGGTGGATCAGCTGCAGACTGTGTAACAGATGGAACAATTGGCATGGGCTCTATAGAAGGTGAAACAACTTCCAGAGGAGTTCCTGGTGACAAATCTTCTTGAGCACTGATGTCTGTTACATTCATTGGGAGGAGGATCTGCAGTAAAAACTGGTGTTGCTTCTCTTTGATCGTGAACACCAAATCTCCATTCTGGAGATAAAAATTTCCGAGGAGGAGAATCATCATCAGCAATGACAGAATCTGATGGATGCGGGAAATCCGTTGGTGAAGTGTCTTCTTGTGTGTTTCCTTTGAAAGGAAACACATTTTCATAAAATACCACATCACGACTGTGGATAACTTTATTATCTTCGATCTTCCAAAGCTTGTGGCCCTTGCTGATAGGACTGGGACCTAAATAAATGCATTTGAATGCTCGTGGCTCAAATTTTTGCTTATGACCTTTGACATTAGCTGCGTAGGCTAGACATCCAAAGGTTTTTAACAAATCATAGGTGGCTGACTTGCCATAGAGGACCTCAAAAGGTGCCTGTTTATTCAGAACATCAGACGGAACTCTATTAATGACATAAGTGGCAAACAGCACACAATCACCCCAAAACTCAAAGGAACTCCTGAGTGAAAGTAAACAGCTCTTGCTGTCTCAAGAACGTGTCGGTGCTTTCTCTCAACAACACCGTTCTGTTGAGGTGAATGAGGACACGACCGTTGATGTAGAATTCCTTTCTGAGCAAAGAATTCTATATTCTCTTTGGAACCTCCCAACTCAAACGCATTATCGGATCTCACAACTTTGACCTTTTTCGCAAACTGTGTCTCAATCATAAGAATGAAAGATTGCAAGAGTCTTGTAGCTTCAGATTTATACTTCATAAGAGTGACCCATAAGCATCTGCTTTTGTCATCTACAATGCTCAGAAAATATGAATAACCATCATGTGTCTTTTCACTACAAGGTCCCCAAGTATCCACATGGATTAAATCAAAACAACTAACACTCCTGGTCTGAGAAACCGAGAAGGGTAATCTGTGGCCTTTGGCCTTATTACAAGAATCACACACAGAAATATCAAAACTGTCACTGCTCCTGACTAAACCTAACTCTTTAAGTTTAGTAAAAGAAGCATGACCCAGTCTGTTATGCCAATACAGACTGTTATTAACTGTACTGGATCCGCAGCTGCTCTGGTTTCCTCCTTTCTGTTGAAGAAAACTCTCAAGAGAGTTGACATCCAGGATATAGAGACCATTGACCTGCTGAGCTATTCTAGTTTCAATACTCGATCGTTGGTCCTGCAATACACACCAGCGATCATCAAACATTAGTCTGCAACCAAATTGCTTAGTGAACCTGTTGACAGACAGCAAATTATGTTCAAAACTTGGTACGAAAAGAGCATCTTTCAACACTAAGTTCTTCCCAAGAATAACATCTCCTTTTGTCTCAATCATCTGAGTTCTTCCATCTGGCATGGATACACTATGATTCCTTTCAAGTCTTGTTTCATCTCTGAACAAGCTTTAATGCCACTGAGATGATCAGTAGCACCAGTATCGATAATCCACTTGTTATGATTCTTATCAGAACTGCTTTCAGCAATCAGACATTGTGAAACAGTCTTATGAAATAAATCGGTACCTGCAAAATTGCAGGAATAACTCTCTTCGTGACCAACATTCATCTTCTGCAAGTAGTTAATCAGGAAATCTATCTGTTCACGAGGCAAACCAGAGCTCATTCCAGA
>JAIOTZ010002263.1:0-21011 GCA_023374045.1 Limonium bicolor | reverse complement strand
GGCCGGACTTAGTACCGGTCCCGTCACAGTCTATGATGTGCAAGGCCGGCTGCCTCTGCGGTGCGCCCTTTTGCGGACCTCGGGACCCCAGTCCCTGTGAGGTATGCTGGGCATGAGCATCGCCAGATGCAACCTCCTTGCCTTCACGCTGCTTGTAGCCCTGATAGTTGCCCTTGGGCTTCGAGTTCTCTGGGTATGCATTAGCATGGTGCCCCGGCTTCTGGCAGTTGTAGCAGCGGATCTCCCTTCCTTGGCAATCGGTGCCGAGATGATCCTTGTTGCAGTTTCGGCACACATAGCTGCGGCCATCATTTTGGCCCTTGCCATGGCCAAATCCAGAACCTATAGCTTCTAAGTTAGCGAGGTTCGGTATACTTACAATACTCCATATACATACTAGTTCACAAGTGTACTAATTCAAATTCGGGTTCTTACCCTTGTAGGGCTGAGAACTCAGTGGCTTCGCTGCCACTGGTGCAGTGTAGGCAAGCTGTAGCGGATCAGCTGCCTTGCCCTTCTCAGCATGGGCAATGCCGTCTCCAGAGGTGTTCTTCTGGTGGGAGTACTTCCCCTTCTTCTTCTTCCAAGGTTTAGTTTGGTTTTGGTCGTCGAAGGTGTTACCCTTGCTGCTCACCTTGCGCTTCAGCGCTTGCTCCTCATCTCTTAGCTGACAGGTGATCTCAACTCGAGATGCAGCGTGCTAACACTCCTGAATTACATGACCTTAGGTTACACATTTACATACGGGAATACTAATTCACATTGCTCATGGCTTTTAAGGGTTCGACGTTGTTTACCTGAAGGGAGGTAAACCGTGCGAATCCCATGCCATACTGGAGTCGATGGCTCAATCTACCGTAGAAGCGGTCGACCAAGACTTGGCCGGTATACCCAAGGTCGGGTAGAAGTCTGTGAAGAGAGGTGAAGGTGCGGTAATACTCATCAACTGTCATCTTCTCCGTCATCTTCAGGGCATCGAGCTCAAGCCGTTTCTTGGTCTTGACATGCTCGGGATAGTACTTTGATCGGAAGAGAGAGGTGAATGCTTCCCAACCGAATGCGGGGTCGGCTACGTGCTCGGCCTTGATGAGCTTCCACCAGTCCATAGCTGCGTCCTTGAGGTAATACGCAGATATCCTTACTCGAACTCCAGCGGGAGTCTCAAGTGTCTCGAATGCCGTCTCCATCTCGGAGAGATAGGCCTCGAGCTTGGCGGGGTCGCTCTCGCCTCTAAAGCATGGAGGTCGAAGGTCGGCGACTGCCTTTACCCAATTGGTCTCACGGGGATGAGGCGGGTCAGGCTGTTGCTGTTGGTTTTGCTGTGTTTGGTGTACAACGGTGATTACTTGCGGTAGCATCTATGCTACTGTGGCGGCCACGATTTCAGCTATCGTCTGCGCGCCCGGTCCATCGTTGGCCCCTCCTCTGGGTCGGCCGGGACCTCGTCCTAACATCTGAACAAGTGTGGATTACATTAGATACTGTGACATTATGACCACATGGTCTTGATTCAAACAATGGTATCGTCTTTGCAGACGTCAAGGGTATCCGTTATCATTAACGGTTATTCCTAGTTAGGTTTCTAGTTCTCCGTTGTAAAACGGTTTATAACCTAACTCGGTAATCACTACACTCGGTATTCTAATCATCAGAGCGAGACTTCGCTCTGATACCACTTTTTGTAACACCCCAACCGCTAATCCTTCCATCATCCTCTAATCATTCTCATAATTACCTTACTCGCAGCGGAATACTTACTTACTCCCGGCGGGTGATACAACGTCGTTAGCCATCCAAGACTAACAAGGCTACTACTACATACAGTAACGATCTGACGATTAGAATATACCGAATACATACTACTCACCTTACAATACCAAATACTTACTTACACTTTTATTACCGAGTATCCAAAATATATAAATTACATTCCAAGTCTATTTCCAAAAATTATGAGTTTAATACATCTACTCATTTCTACCAATCACGATTTCATTATCCAAAAAGGTGTACCACATGGTACACCGGCTACTCAAAAAGGCCTTTGCCGTGTACAACTCGGTACACCGTTCCAATCTACTAACTATCCCAAAAGAATTCATTCCGGTCCTTACACGACCATCACGCCTCGCGGGTACCTGTAAGATAAAAACATCGCCCCAAGGGGCTCAGCTTACGCTGCATATGATAACTGCATACCCCGCGTACTAGCGAGGGTACGCCAACTATTTGGTCGAATACATGCGGTTCGTTTCATTCATTCATACATACATACATACACATACATGCTTTATACAATACGATTCAATACTATCATTTCACAAGGCATACATACATTCAATACATGCAAGGAAGACATTAAAAGTCAACCATTCATACATACCGAATACTCACCGCAATACGGAGATACACTTCTCCAATTCATACATAAGTCTTGTTAGCTTCTTTACACACCCGGGTTAATCGGGTGTTCAATACTCTTTTACTCAAGGTCAATGACTTACAATAGTCGAGACCAATACTCATACAATACTTTACTTCTTACTTACTTTACTCAAGTCAAGTCGGTATGACCTCCGGCAGGGAATACTAATCCAGGATGCTACCCATTTAAGGGGATTGGTCCATGGAAAAGATTACAGCCCGGATTCGGATCCAACCTCTTGTGTTTCCTTATCCTCACGCGTGGCGCCGAAAGACTATCTCAGACTTCTACTCATTCCATTTTACTCGTTACTCAAGTCGAGAGTTAGATGGTTAGGAATTAGTAGAAGTCATTACTTCCATACCATACATCAATACACTACCCAAGTACACAACATTTACACATACTCTTCATTCTCATTCATATATTTCATGAATTATACAAACTAAATGTTCAAGAGAATACAACAAGAACAATATAGTTCAAACACAATCAAGTGCAATAAAAGTCCGATTCGTGCATTTATCTTAATGGTGAACACATAAGCACACAAATTGGGGTAACCAAGTTAGGATACAGGGCATGAAGAAATCATACCGTTCACCGTCGTATTCGTACTACCGGGTTCCTTCGATGTTCAACTATTCGATTCCTATACATACATGAAGTTGTATGATCAATGATCCATTATTGATCCAACTTATTTCCTTCATTAATACTTTCAATGTATACTTACTACTTCTTTACATTCATACTTGATTATAAAACCCTTTCTTTTCTTATTACTTCTTAAACTTGTTTTCTTACTCATGTGTATATTTTCTTACCTTTACTACTTCATTAATAGTGTACTACTACATGTATATGCATATATGTGTATAGGCATATATATATATACATATAATTACTATAATCATATAATAAAATTATTATTTTTTGTTTTGACTCGACCGTCCTTACAGGGTCGGACCTAAGGTCGGTCGAAGTCAGTAAGTTTCATCGCTGAAAAATTCAGACCCGACCAACCTTTTAAGTCTGGTCCCCAAGGTCGGTGCAAGTCAGAAAATTCTGGTTTTCGAAAATTTAAGACCCGACCGACCTTGTAAGTCCGGTCACGTGGTCGGTCCATTCCAGTAGGTTCCATACGGGAAAATTTCAGGTCCGACCGACCTTGCAAGTCCGGTCCCAAGGTCGGTCCATTCCAGTAGGTTTCAGACGGGGAAATTTCTGGTCCGACCGACCTTGTAAGTCCGGTCCCAAGGTCGGTCCTGTAACACCCCAACCGCTAATACCGTCATTACCGTCCAATCTCCTTATACAATACAGATTCACGCAGCGGATACTTACATACTCAACGGTGGGTGATACACTGCCGTTAGTCACCCACGTGACCAACAAGCTACTACTACATACAGCATCGGTCTGATGGACCGGAATATCCGAGTACTACACAAATACAATACATACTCTCATTACTTGCTGAGTAACAATACTCCATTCGATACAATACTCCATCCAATACAATACTCCATAATTCAATACAAGATAATACACTACACATACCGAGTTTACTAAGTTCCCAATACAAACACGATGCTTCTTCCAAGTTCATACATACTCTTTAAAGCCTAACCACTACCCCTTTCTCACAACTACATACTTTCCTCTTACGTAATAGTGTACCCCTTGGTACACTTCTACATTCCAGGCTACAAGTCTTATACCATTTACTGCAATCTACATTTCCTTCCTAGTAAACTAGGCACGTCCACCGGTCTCTTCTGTGACCAGGTCTGCTTCGGGTACCTGCACACTAAAAATGTTCCCCCGAGGGGGTCAGCTTTCGCTGAATATGATAACCGCATACCCCGCGTACTAGCGAGGGTACGCCGACCATTTGGTCGAATACATGCATTTCATTTTGCAATACATACGTGCGTTCACACTTACATACATACATACTTACATAGATACATACATACATACATACATCCATACTTTCATTCACGATACTACAATACTACACAAGGTATACATACATACGTACGGTACAATACATGCTTGGAAGACAATACAAGTCACCCAATACTTACTTACCATCTTTCAGAATACACATGCACAATACATACTCATTACATACCCGATACGCAATACGGAGATACACTTCTCCAATTCACACAGAAGGTTGTTAGCTTCTTTACACACCCGGGTTAGTCGGGTGTTCAATACTCTTTTACTTCCGGTCAATGACCTACAATAGTCAAGACCAATACACATACAATACTTACTCCTTACATACTTTACTTCCAGTTAAGTCGGTGTGACCTCCGGGCAGGGAGTACTACCTCCCACCACCGGGCTTTAGGGTGGCCCACTAATCCAGGATGCTACCCATACAAAGGGAATTGGTCCAAGGAAAAGATCATAGCCAGGATTCGGTTCCAACCTCTTGTGGTTCCTTATCCTCACGCGTGGCCGAAACTATATCGGGCTTCTACTCATTCCATTTTACTCATTACTCATGTTAGGAGTTAGGTTGTTAGGAATTAGTAGAAGTCCATACTCACTTCCATACATACATACATACACAAGTACTCATACTTACACATACACTTCATTCTCATTCATTCATTTCATGAATTATACAAACTAAATGTTCAAGAGCATAAAACAAGAACAATATAGTTCAAACACAATTAAGTGCAATATAAGTCCGATTCATGCTTTTATCTTATTGGTGATCACATAAGCACACAAATCGGGGTAACCAAGTTAGGATACAGGGCATGAAGAAATCAACCGTTCACCGTCGTACGTACTACCGGGTTCCTTTGGAGATCAACTATTTGATTCCTATACACGCATGAAGTAGTATGATCAATGATCTATTATTGATCCAACTTATTCCTTCATTAACACTCCTAATATATACCTACTACTCCTTTACATTCATACTTGATTATTATACCATTCTTTTCTCATTACCTCTTATTCTTGCTTCCTTACCTTTACTACTTCATTTATAATTTACTACCACATATATATGCATATAGGTATATAGGCATATATATGTATATATACATATACATATGATTGTTATAATCATATGGTAAAAATACTCTTTTTTTTTTTTTTTTTCAAGGCCCGACCGGACTTGCGACCGACCTTGCAAGTCCGGTCCATTCCAGTAGCTATCAGTACAGGAAAACTCTGGCCCGACCGAACTTGCAAGTCCGGTCGCAAGTTCGGTCCGTTCCAGTAGCTCGCATTACGGAAATTTTTCTGGCCGACCGAACTTGCAAGTCCGGTCGCAAGTTCGGTCCATTCCAGAAGGTTTCTGACGGGAGAATTTTCTGGTCCGACCGAACTTGCAAGTCCGGTCGCAAGTCCGGTCGATTCCAGAAGCTTTCCCGTCTTTGTAAATCTGGGCTCGACCGAACTTGCAAGTCCGGTCGCAAGTTCGGTCCGGCCCAGTACTTCAGTTGTAAAATCTGTTTTTGGGTGTTTTCTTTACCCATTGTTTCCCCAATCTTCACCAATACTTTCCCACATGATTTGGCACTAATTAAGCCCTCTAAATCACCTTGGTTCATCCTCCAAACTTACTACTCAATCCCTACATTCACTTACACCTTCTTCCTCATTTCAATCCAACACTTATACTACAGATTTTTGTTTCCTCTATCATGCTACAGATTTTCATCTCAACCCTTAGACTCCAATACTCCCTCAACTAATGTTATTCCTAGCATCCAAAATGCATTACTTTACACTCTAGTTCCATTCCCTCAACTTACTTCTTTCAAAATCTGTTACAAACTACAAAACCACCCATTTTTAAACTCTTCAAAACCTGTTACAAATGTGCCTAAGTCCTCAAATTCCTAGATGAATTTTGACATAGCATCCCCTATATTTTTACCATTCTCCACACATTGTTTCAGCTCACATAATTCCCATTCTCATATCTGTTTATCCAATACACTACACACACTTCAACACTATTACAACAACACAAAATTCCTGCACATACACACATACTACCCAATGTTTTCCCAAGCTTTTAAAACTCATTTAAAAACTTCAAAACTGTTACAATATCATTCTTCATTATACTACAACACACTTACTACTCATTACTCAATTCATTACTCATTTTACTACTCCAAAAACTGTTACATTACACAATACAAAACTAGTTCAAGGTAAGGGTAATTACCTTGTCTCACTAGTTTTTCCTTCTTTCTTTTCCTTCTTCTTTTCTCCTCCTTTGCTCTCGGTCCCAATAGGGTTCACACACACCAAGTGCTACAACCCATCACACATACACAACACCATTTAGCATTCCATTTATACTAACCCTAGAATTTAAGTTTTAGGGTTTAGAAAAGAGTGTTACCTTCCAATGAGTAGATGAAGTTCTTGACTAGTGAAAGAACAAGATTTCTAGCCCAACAAAAGAGCCAAAA
The DNA here is from genome assembly GCA_023374045.1 of Limonium bicolor. Taxonomy (NCBI): domain Eukaryota; kingdom Viridiplantae; phylum Streptophyta; class Magnoliopsida; order Caryophyllales; family Plumbaginaceae; genus Limonium; species Limonium bicolor. The sequence goes on along the minus strand of JAIOTZ010002263.1, from coordinate 14,117 downwards.
TCGGCTGGAACAAAGAAGGCCAAGAGTTCAAAAACTGGAAATTCTTAAAATGCTAATGAGAGCTAGAAACAATGGATTTTCGAACTTCTTTTTACCTCAAGATGATAAAGAGGTGAAGGTGCTTCTAATGGTGGCTTCAAATCTCCAAATGGGGAACACCCATAAAATCGAAAGTGGAGCTTTTGGATTTTTGAAAGGATGAAAATGTTCTCCTTTGCAAGGGGATTACAACGGTATAATTTTTGTTGAGTTTGGAGGAGATTTGAGTGGTCAAAGAGAGGAGAGAAGTGAGGAGTTTTGTGAGCTCTCTTCTTTCTCCATGGAATCGCAAGGTGGAAGAAGAATAGAGAAAGAGAGAATAAGGATGGAGGGGGACACGTGAGGGAGATGGGAGAATAGGAGAGAGAGTCCCCTTTTTCTTTTTTACTTTGTTTTTTGTGAGTTACAATTAATAAAGAGAGTGAGAGTGGGGGAGGGCCCAATCGGCCATGTACATGCCCCTCTACAGATTTTTAACTTTTATTTACAAAAGTGGACACACTAAGTTTGTTTATTTGTACTCTTACCCCACAACTTACCGGTCGTTACAGTTTTTACTAACCGGCACCCGTTTTCCGGAAATTTTCTCGTTTAATTACTTTTATTGGTCCTAAAGCTTCACTAATATTTATTAATGATTATTTAGTTGACCAAAATTGTTACGAGTCTATTTGACCCGCTTAAAGTCACGTTTTCCCGGTTTCCTCGAAAAACGCGCTTTTAGGTTCGTTTATGTTTTTAACCCATTTTAAAGGTCCGTTTTCTTCGGGATTTGTTCCCTCGTATTTATTTAAGTGTAATTAAGCCTTTAAAAATATAATCAGCCTAATTAATCACTGTTTTTAATTACGGGGTATTTCAATCTACCCCCCTTAAGAAACTTTGTCCTCAAAGTTGCTCAAGGTTACGGTTTATCATTTCTACTCACTTGGCAAGTCGGTTGCCACAATACATACTACTACTACTACCATACAAGGTGTTCACAATTCTTACACTACCAGCATACACAATTCAGATACCATGTACCATACTTACTTCGAATACCATACACATACACAATTCATACCAATACACAATCCATTGTCATTCGTGTTGTATACCGTACAACACCAATGCATTACTCATTGCACATACCATACACATACCATACTCATTACTACAAGCACTACATTGTGCCAATAAATACAATTAGCACTACTTGTGCCAACCAAAATATAATTACAATACATACATACTACGCAATGCTAACCCGAAGCAATGCAGTACACATTACAATCCCGCAGGCACTCAGGTCATCTAGACACAGGACTCTTCTCTGTCCCGCTGCCCTTGGAATAATACCATACGATACTCTACTACCTTCTCAGGCATACGCTTCTAGCAAATCCTTTATCTTCGGCTAAGAAAAATTCTTTCCCAACTACTACTTAGAAATTCTCCAAAGCATACAACTCCCAATTCCAGTTTGTGTTTATTGCTTCTACCATATGCGTGATTCTTGTGACCACTTGAGGGGAGCTTCAAGAATCGTTCGACCCTGATGTGATCAGCACCAGTGTTGAACTATCTTTCCACCCCATTTTGTGTTCGGCTTCCCTTGATCTGATCAGGATCAAGTTCGACTTCCCACATCCGTTTCAAACAACAGATAATTCAATCATTTCATTTTCTACCTTTTTACTCTTCCTAGTCATAATTACAATTTCACACAACTCCAAAGGATGGAATTCAGTCCATCAATCATTCTCATCTATTTCCCAAATACTTTCCTCAGAATTCGATGCCTAATGCTCATTTCATCAATCTTCTCTACTTCCTTCCATTACCCTCTATTATCTCTACTATTCTGACTAGGGAATACATTACTTATGAAATTCGCTGTCCTCAATTTACTTCCAATAACATACTTACGAATACACCACTCGTGGGTTACATTCCTCTACTACTCATAGTTAACCCGTACTACTTCTTTAAGAATACAATACTTGTGGAGCTCCGTCCACTACTCATTCTCAATTGTCTCAAGACAATCACCTAGGGAACTCGATTTCCTCTAGGTTATACATGGTTTTATACCGACTCAAGCATCGTAATGCCATGTCTAACTTCAGATAGGCACACACTACGGGATTATCGTTTCCCCAAGAGTTAGTATACTCCTCTTTACTAATACTTTTACACTAGGGTTACAAGATGGTATTCATCCAATGGTATTCGCACCTCTTGTGCCTAATTACCACAATTACAATATGAATGAATACTTATGTTTATCTGACATAAGTACTAATCATCAACTCGATTCTCATTTGTGCTATGCACTATAGTTTCTGTGTTTTATTCATGAAACTTCATTAAGCGGTTTTCGCTCTACCCCCCTTAAAAGGGATTACGCCCACGTAATCTACCATATGTTACTCTTAAACATTGGTTCACTCGATTGGGGCAATCTGAAGCGTTTAGCTTCACTACAATACACTATACAATATGCTCTGGTCAAAGGGTCTTAACCATACCAATGGTTTAGTCTTTGCACCGAGGATTCCTATATGAGTTTATTTAACTCATAATTAATTCAGTTCTAGCCTATTAGGCTTCAAGGCATTAATAGCCATTCTTTCATACTTACTAGGTGTCTAGCTAGGGCCCACTAGCTTCTGCTGTGCGACCCCGATAACTTGGGTTACTCACCCTTCATGTTATCCTTAATGTGCTATACATCACCTTTTTATCCCTCTATTGTGGAAATAAGGTTTACCAACAGTGTGGTATTCTTTTACCGCTGTTTGAACTCAATGAGTTTTTAGATTGTAACCAGCTCTCTGGTAATCTATTACACGTACTATTCGTACTCCCACGATTATTCCCTACGTTCCTCCGACTTGTTGTCGGGCGAGGTTAAGTCACTACCTAGTTGCAGTGCTTCCTCTGTTGTCACTAGCTTCTGAATAATACCAGTTCTTCTGGTTCAGTACAAGTGTTCTTTGCTTGTATGACCTTGCATTCTCAACGCGTCGGTCCAAGTGACTTTCTTCGGTCATCTTTCACCTTTTATTCCGATGGAATTCACATCTTGTGATTGTTAGTGTGCTTACACTCTCCGTGCTTCTTTGGCCTTAGGCCGCACGGTTTGTTGCTAAGCTTGCTTGACTGGCCTATGCCATGTTGTTGGTGAAAGAAGGGTTTACTGCGGTTTACATTTCCCATATTCCTAGCTATCGCATTAGATCATTACTGCGCGAGTGCAATACCAAAACACTCAGTCATACAGAGTGCAGAGGCGTAAACGCTTGGCAGTAAATCACTTATGTGATAGGGATGAATATTTCTGCTTGTTATCTCATACTTATACTTCGTGTCATTGTCCAACTACTTCCTCATTCCGGTCGCTTGTTGCGCACTGTATTCTTACTCACTATACAACATCGTTTTTACGGTCTCCGTTACTGTGGTAGCTTACCTTTATTCCTTGCCATTATCGTTGGCACCATTTCCTTATGGTGTACAAACACTAGGAGGTTCCTAGTCATATGTATGACGGTTGTCGTAGCATACCGCAATACTATTATCTTCCCATTGTGGGGATGTTTTATTTCAATTTAGGTTTCATGTGTAGGTTAGCTTACCTCACATTACTTCCTCATTCATGATATAGTTTGTCAAATATCCTAGTTGACCAAGGATGAAGTGGTTTATCGTGTTGCAAGCTCTCTTGAGCGTTGGTCATTCATGGTGTGTAATGTGCACACTCATCGATTGTTTTTGACAATTATTGTCTCCATAGTGCTGAGCATTGATCATAGGCTCCAGCTATGCGGTTTTACTTTTGCATGTACATTACCGGGACATCCCAAGAAGCTTCAAGGGTTTTCTGGTCCCGTTCTCTAATTAAAGGGTATTCTATCACTGGTAGGTGAAAGTTCTCGTTGAGGGGTGTGTTTCCACTCATATGTCTCATGACAAGGTTTACCATGCAAGTATTTACACAATGGTTCGCCACATGTTTGGGTGCATAAGGAGTATACTTACTCCTTCGAGCTTCGATGCTCTGAAGCGATGTGCTTCTACCGTCTACAGCCTCTTGTAGGCGTAGTGGTTTGGAAATCTCATTTCCTTATTCGTTGTCCCTTGGCAATATCTGTATGCACAAGTTTTGTTGTTATGGTAGACGGAAGCCTATTTCTAAGGTTTCACCTCATCACCGCATTGGTGGTCTTTGGCTAACGAGGGGTTCATTCCCTTGGGTTTCTCGTAGTGTCCAAGAGGGGACTAGGCCAATGTTGGCATTATCATGATTCTTATGTCTCTGTGTACCATTGCTACAGAAGGCATGAAGGTGATTAAAAGCTTGTCAACTGTATGCTAGACTGGTGCACTAGTGACAGTGATACTGAGTTGACCAATACACCAAGTCACTCAGGACGTTGGGTTTGAATTGATGGTCCAGTTGTTGATTTCTTGTCGTATGTGATAGCATTTCTTGCAAGTCTTGTTGGTAAATGGTGCCGGTTTTGCAACCGTTCAAGTTTACATAACGTAGTTGGTAAGTGGCTTTCAAGCCTTATTGCGGCGAGCTATGCTCTCTGCAAGCTGCTTATACACGTTTCCATTCTTTGCGTACCCCATAGGTTGGAGGTATTTACTGGCTCCATGGTAAGTCGTGACATCACGCTTCCATTCATAGGAGGCCCTTTAGGCAATCCGGTGCTAATCGGTGCATTCTTGTGGTTGAGGGTATTTCCTGTTAAGTGAAATCCCTTCGGCGTCCTAACCGAATATTCGTTCTGGTTATCGTGCTCTTATCATGATGCTTTGTTCGATTGGTGTTATCCCTGACACCCTTCCAGGATTGCTCCTGGGTGTTATTAGGTATGTCGTTACATCCGGCCAATGTTTATGATATGTTGTGTCTGCTACACCACCTTGTGGTATTGTACTTGAGCTATTCCCTTTAGGGTTATAGCGCCTCCCGTTCTTGGGTAGACTGTTTATGCTTGCTCATAGTGCTTAAGACTAGGTTTAATATTCTCTTTGAGGGTGGATTATACCTTGCGGTAGTCTTGGGGTTGCTATTGGGAGTTGTGTCCCGTTTGTTGAGCATTGTGGTGTTCACGTTAGGCGATTGGCTTACTGTGTGTGGGCTGGGTATACTTTCCAGCTATCATGTATTTCTTTGGTGTCCTTGACATATCCAATGTCTATACCTACTAGTCTGTGCTCTTGCACTTTCTAATTCTTATTCTTACTTTCAGATGAGTTCTCTGAATTCCTTTATACTTGATTGTCTGAGGTGTCCAGCTGTTCTGATCTGAACTCCCTGATGGTCCGTAGAACGGAGTTGACTACTTCCCGTGTGTCGTACACTACATGTATACATACGTGGGGTACCATGTTGATACGTTACCACTTACCCAACTATATGTCAGGCCCGCAAGCTCCTTCGGAGTGCGGTTGTCCCACATCCCGTAATGGGTACACTCGTAGTGTTCGTCACACGCCTAGGTGAAGTATTCTGTTGCCAACTCCTCTTGTATCATTCTATGATACTCACCGTAATTCTGTTGGTTTGGTTTTAAAATCCAAGGTTTTAAAGAAAGGTTGTGGTTTGAAAGGAAAATTTTTGGGTTTTAAAATATGGTTCGGTGTTAAAGAAGTCTCTCATGGCATAGCCATGTTTGAGGTCTTGACCAAGTCTAGCTTCTCGCTGACCGGTATATTCTAGATACGGTGGTCGGGCCGTTAGGCCTTTCCAAGGTTCCATACTCCTAGTCGTTTGGATGTGTGATCCTGTAGTTGTTCTGTTACGGCCACAGTACATTACTATGTACTTGTGGTGTGTTAGGGTTCCTCTACATGTCTCTGTCCTTACTGCACTTGCCGTGGCAAGTGCGTGGTACTGGTGGTTTTTGAGTAATCCTACCGATCACGGTATGGTTTCCACTCGCATTTGGTAGTCTTGTTGACTCTTCCCTTGATCTTATTGATCTACAATTGGTATACTCGATCCTTTAGGTAGCTTCTCGGTGGTCTAGACATGGCTGTCGTAGATCTCGGTACTTCTCCACTCCTTGGAGGTTCCCGTTCTATTTGGTCTAGTGTCGTTCCTTGTGGCTCGCTCCCACACCCTTGGGGTGGTTACTGAGCCTTCCTTGTTTAGGTACTACGCTTGTAGTCCTATTAGATTGTATCTCATGGTTGTTCTTGTATTTGTCTGAGCTATATTGGCCAGGTATTGCAACCTTAATGGCGTCGTGGTTTTGGAGTCAGTCACTCCCGACTATGTCCTTAGCCAGCTAGCTCACCGTTGGTGGTGTTGCTTGGCTATTACTGTTGTCCCGCAGACTTGTGTCTCGGGTTTCATTACTGCTCCCGTTTCCATTTCGTTGCACGGTTAGTGCTTCTTTCCTGTTGTTGGTTGACTAGCTAGGTTTCGCGACTGCTAAGCACGTCGCCCCATGCTGTTGTAAGCTGCTGCCTCCTCGTGGTTGGAGTGCTCATCCTACCGCTATTAAGTGCGGGTGTTGTGGTTCAACCGGGATCCATCTCCGGGACTTCCAGTTCTTGGAATCTACTACATGTCAGTTCTTGTTTACTGTGTGATGACCTCACAACTGCCAGATCGGGTTTTCCCCGAGTATGAGAAAGCTTTTCTTCTCTCTGGCGTCCTTTCACAAGTTATACAATGGGGATTGCGGTGGGCGGGACTGGTGTAGGTATCCGGTACTCACCGGGAGTTCCTAACTAGCATATCTCTGATGCTAACACTCAGCCCTTAGCCCTAAGCTTCTAATTCCTAACTCGGTATTCCTAGACTCGGTATTTCCAGTCATCAGAGCGATACTTCGCTCTGATACCACTTTTTGTAACACCCCAACCGCTAATACCGTCATTACCGTCCAATCTCCTTATACAATACAGATTCACGCAGCGGATACTTACATACTCAACGGTGGGTGATACACTGCCGTTAGTCACCCACGTGACCAACAAGCTACTACTACATACAGCATCGGTCTGATGGACCGGAATATCCGAGTACTACACAAATACAATACATACTCTCATTACTTGCTGAGTACTACAATACTCCATTCGATACAATACTCCATCCAATACAATACTCCATAATTCAATACAAGATAATACACTACACATACCGAGTTTACTAAGTTCCCAATACAACACGATGCTTCTTCCAAGTTCATACATACTCTTTAAAGCCTAACCACTACCCTTTCTCACAACTACATACTTCCTCTTACGTAATAGTGTACCCCTTGGTACACTTCTACATTCCAGGCTACAAGTCTTATACCATTTACTGCAATCTACATTTCCTTCCTAGTAAACTAGGCACGTCCACCGGTCTCTTCTGTGACCAGGTCTGCTTCGGGTACCTGCACACTAAAAATGTTCCCCCGAGGGGGTCAGCTTTCGCTGAATATGATAACCGCATACCCCGCGTACTAGCGAGGGTACGCCGACCATTTGGTCGAATACATGCATTTCATTTTGCAATACATACATGCGTTCACACTTACATACATACATACTTACATAGATACATACATACATACATCCATACTTTCATTCACGATACTACAATACTACACAAGGTATACATACATACGTACGGTACAATACATGCTTGGAAGACAATACAAGTCAACCAATACTTACTTACCATCTTTCAGAATACACATGCACAATACATACTCATTACATACCCGATACGCAATACGGAGATACACTTCTCCAATTCACACAGAAGGTTGTTAGCTTCTTTACACACCCGGGTTAGTCGGGTGTTCAATACTCTTTTACTTCCGGTCAATGACCTACAATAGTCAAGACCAATACACATACAATACTTACTCCTTACATACTTTACTTCCAGTTAAGTCGGTGTGACCTCCGGGCAGGGAGTACTACCTCCCACCACCGGGCTTTAGGGTGGCCCACTAATCCAGGATGCTACCCATACAAAGGGAATTGGTCCAAGGAAAAGATCATAGCCAGGATTCGGTTCCAACCTCTTGTGGTTCCTATCTCACGCGTGGCCGAAACTATATCGGGCTTCTACTCAATCCATTTTACTCATTACTCATGTTGGAGTTAGGTTGTTTAGGAATAGTAGAAGTCCATTCTACTTCCATACATACATACAATACAAAATACTCCTACTTACACATACATTTCATTTTCCATTCATTCATTTCATGAATTAACAAACTAAATGTTCAAGAGCAATAAACAAGAACAATATAGTTCCACACAATTATGTGCAATATAAATCCGATTCATGCATTTATCTTGTTGGTGATCACATAAGCACACAAATCGGGGTAACCAAGTTAGGATACAGGGCATGAAGAAATCATACCGTTCACCGTCGCATACGTACTACGGTTCCTTTGGAGATCAACTATTTGATTCCTATACATACATGAAGTAGTAGATCAATGATCTATTATTGATCTAACTTACTCCTTCATTGTTACTTTCAATGTATACTTGCTACTTTATTACTTTCGTACTTGTTATAAAACCATTCTTTTTTACTACTTCTTACACTTGTTTCCTTACTCATTTTTACTTATTCTTCCCCATTACTACTTCATTATAATTCACTACCACATATATATGCATATAGGTATATAGGCATATATATATGATTACTATAATCATATGATAAAAATACTCTTTTTTTTGTTTTTTTTTTTTTTTTTTTTTTTTTTTTTTAAGACTCGACCGGACTTGCGACCGACCTTGCAAGTCCGGTCCATTCCAGTAGCTATCAGTACGGGAAAATTCTGGCCCGACCGAACTTGCAAGTCCGGTCGCAAGTTCGGTCCGTTCCAGTAGCTCGCATTACGGAAATTTTTCTGGCCGACCGAACTTGCAAGATCCGGTCGCAAGTTCGGTCCATTCCAGAAGGTTTCTGACGGAGATTTTCTGGTCCGACTCCGTATCTGGTCCGGACCGAACTTGCAAGTCCGGTCGCAAGTCCGGTCGATTCCAGAAGCTTTCCCGTCTTTGTAAATCTGGGCTCGACCGAACTTGCAAGTCCGGTCGCAAGTCCGTCCGGCCCAGTACTTCAGTTTTAAAATCTGTTTTTGGGTGTTTTCTTTACCCATTGTTTCCCCAATCTTTACCAATACTTTCCACATGATTTGGCACTAATTAAGCCCTCTAAATCACCTTGGTTCATCCTCCAAACTTACTACTCAATCCCTACATTCACTTACACCTTCTTCCTCATTTCAATCCAACACTTATACTAGTTGTATTCCACTAATGCTACAGATTTTGCTCTTTCCTCAAATGCTACAGGTTTTACTCAAACTTCTATCCTCCATTACTTCCTCAACTAATGTCGCTCTTGGCATCTTAAATACACTAGTCCACTTCTAGTTACATTCCCTTAACATACTCATTCTCAATTCTGTTACAAGCTAATGACATCCCTTTTAAAAAACTCTCAAATACTTCCTCTTCTTGAGCACTTAAGTCCTCTCATTTCTACACAAAATTTGGACATAGTCTCCCCTATATTTCTTACTTTGCTCACACACTATTTCAGTTCCCAAATTCCTCATTCACAAACCTGTTTATTCAATACACCATACACACAATTCACACTACTTCAACAACATAAAATTCCTGCACATACTCCATCGATACCCAATGTTTTCCAAGTTTTTTTTTAAAACTCATTTAAAAACTTCAAAACTGTTACAATATCATTCCTCATTACACTACAATATACTTACTACTCACTACTCAATTCATTACTCATTTTACTACTCCAAAAACTGTTACATTACACAATTACACAACTAACTCAGGTAGGGGTATTTACCTTGTCTTGTTAGTTTTCTTTCTTTCCTTTCCTCTTCTTCTTTCCTTCTCCGTCTTCTCGGTTTTGAATGGGCATGCTACAGCCACCCCATACCCATACCCACAACAACTACTAGTACTCATTTTATACTAACCCTAGAATTTAGATGTTATAGAGTTTAGAAAAGAGTATACCTTCCACCATGAAGAAGTTCTTGTCTAGCAAGAGAGCATAGATTCCTAGCCCTTAAGAGAAGCCAAAATCGGGCTGGAATGCAAAGAGCAAAGCAAGGCTTACTTGAATTTTTCGTTTTGCAAATGAGGGCTAGAAAAGATGGGTTCCAAGAATGTTTTTACCTCAAAATATAGGGAGGTGAAGGTGCTTCTAATGGTGGTACTCAAGCTCCAAATGCAGCACACCCATGGAGATGAAGTTGGTTTGTTTTCGATTTTTGAAAGGAGAAAAGTGTTCTCCTTTGCAAGGGGATTCCAATGGTACAATTTTATTGGATTTGGACAAGATTGAGTGTTCAAGAGAGGAGAGAGAGAGAAGGTGAGGTTTGAGTGGGTTCTCAAAACACCATGGCTGTCGCAGGAGAAGAAGAGAAATGAAGAGAGGAGGGGGGTGTGTACGTGAGTGAGGGAGTGTGGTAGGAGAGAGAGAGTTTTCTTTCTTTTTATTTACTTAGTTGTCTTTTAGCAAATAAGAGACATTTAGTGAGTGAGGAGGGGTCATTTAATCGGCCCACATATGCACACACACACACAGATTTTTAGTTTTTATTTGCAAAGTGGACACACTAAGTTGTTTATTTGTATCTTACCCCACAACTTACGGTTGTTACAGTTTTTACTAACCGGTACCCGTTTTCCAGAATTTTCTCGTTTTAATTATTTATGGTTCTAAAGCTTCACTAATATTATTAGGACTATTTAGTTGACCAAATTATTACGAGTCTATTGACCCGCTTAAAGTCACGGTTTTCCGTTTCCTCGAAAAAAAACGCGCCTTTAAGGTTCGTTTATGCTTTTAACCCATTCTAAAGGTCTGTTTGCTTCGGGATTTATTCCCTGTATTTATTTAAGTGTAATTAAGCTCAAAAAAAATATATATTAGCTAATTAATCACTGTTTTTAATTACGGCGGTATTTCAAATCCGGAGTCTGTAAACTCGGGATCCAGTGTTAGATACGAGAGCGGCGTATAGAAAAGGCCAATGCTCCGTAAAAAAGTCTCAGATAATATGTATGTGTTATTATCATAGTGCTACAACGTTTTATTACGTTCCTTATATTTCATATAAGATAGCACCATAGCCGCTAGTTCGTTTTATATATACATAGGTTCATATATACGAACCAATACTGTTAACTCAACAACAGTAAATAATAAGCAGCTATAAATATACAATTCATGCATATTAACTAACACATTCAGACAAACAATCTTATCATAGATCGCACAGAAGCCTGAACTGAGGAAGTCCTCAGAGACAACCAGAGACACATAACAACATACAAGTTATATCAACCAAATCCGAGCCTAAGGAGCAACCTTAGGTCAACTCGGCAAACCCCTTTACATACCGTTCACCCTGACTGTATTACGGTGGAGTATGAATCAGCAAGATCCTACGCTCCGTGTAGTCCGTTAGCTCATCAAGCGTCCTCGTAACCTATAGTTGCATGTATGCATGCATTCTTATATTATATATTTTTTTCCATCATCCATTATAATTCTTTGTATTTCATTACCCATTATCTTAGCAAAATTCATAGCTTATAGTTTGTAACTATATTTTTTTTCCAAATAACCACCACCATTAAATCATAAGGTTTTCAACCAAAATATATTTATCCACCTTATATACATTATTCTTGTGTATGTATATATTTTTACCACGTAGGTAATTCTCATGAGTTTCATAAACTCTTGTATTTTATGTTACATTTTATCATCTTTTATTGGATGATTATTCCCATTAGTTGTATTATATTATACAACTTATATTAAGATTATTATCCTAATATCACGTAACATCTTATGTTGTATAATTACAACTCCTAAGGTTTATTCCATAAAACCTCAGTTTATAAATCTCATTTATTATAGTTTGTCACATTATTTTATGTGAGTGCCCTTCCTTATATTAATTCCATCTAAACCATATCATTGTCATAACATTTATAACATCATAGACCTTAGTCTAAAATTCATCTTTCAACTCTTATTAACTCAGTATAGCCCTTAACTTAATTTAAATTCCGTTTTGACCATATAACATTATGTAACGTTATACCATATACTAATATCATACTATGTGATATTTTTATTCCCTTTAACTTATAACCTATAGTTTTTATACAAACTATTTATTATTGCCTCTTAGGCACCATAAGAAAATCTTATTCTTTTCCATAAACCATAGTTTCCTTTATTTACAAAATCACCCCTTTCTTTTTACCATGTTATATATACCATTTAATATAACATTTCTAACTTATAAAAGAGTATAACCTATGGTTATTTTTTGTAAATTCCGAACAGCCCTTGTGCTATTCTATAATTGCCATTTGGCCCTATTTATAACATATAGTTCTTCCATATCATTAAAACCATATTTTATACACATATCTTAATAAATTCTCTTAATAATTCTAAAAATCACCAAATTCCACCAAAGGGTTATAAATATCTTATTAACCCATATACTTTTGATATTTACCATTCCACCATCTATTTTTCTCCAAAGTGTCATAATGACATAATAACTATATATTATACATATATAGTTCATTTTAATTCCAAAATCCACCAAATAAATTCCTAAAAATTCCTAATAGCCCATGGGTGTTTAAAATACCATTTTACACCCTTAATTTTCGGTAATAACATATTCACCACATATGTTATAAAAATATTACATTAAATACATAACCTATTATAAAACCTTAAATAAGTTATCTAACTTATTTATTTTTGGTCAAAACCTAGCATATGGTCAATGTTGACCACCTTAATATTTCCTTGACCACCAATTCCTTATAATTACGGTTTAGTACCTAAACTTTCTAAAATTCACCATTTAACCCCAAAACTTTATAAAATCTTATAAACTTTATTTTAACTCCTTTTTAACTCTAATTTTCGGCTTTATTTTTCTAAAGTCCCTAAATTTAATTTAATTACACTATAACCCCTTATTCATTTCGGTAATAATTATATACCACCTAAACTTAAATAAAAGCTTGTAAATGCATAAATAAAATGGCCTAAAATACATGGCCTTATTACAAACTTGTCTTGCAAAATAAATTACACATAAATGTCCCAAAAATACATATAAATTTCGGCCTCACCATATAATTTTCATTTATTTACCAAACTTCCACACAATGTCTTAATTTGACATTTATGCTTGTTTAATTAGTTGTAAAATTTATTAAACCATTCCTTAAACATTTTAAGGTCAAACAAGACCTTATTTTACCTCTTCACTCACGGCAATTAATATACACACACTTAAACTTGTGTTAATGTATCAAGTTATGGTTTTAAGTGATTTATACCTTGATTTAGCTTAGGTAAAGCCTTGTTTGGGTTCGCCACCTTAAGGAGAAATTTCCCACAGCTTGTTTTACATGTTTTCAACAGAAACCAAGCCTAGTTAGTCTCCAAGAAAGATCTAACCATAAGAAGTAATTTAATGTAAGATTTAAGGCAAAAATCACCTTAAGAATGCAAGGAGAGTTCAAGATGGTTTCGACCTGAATCAAACACACCACAAGGTGTTAGATCTACTATATTGACATAGGAAATAGATAGATCTTAACAAGCTGCCTTGTTATTAGGTTTTACCTTGGAAAAATGCCTTAAAAGAGGGTATTTCCTTTGGATCTCGGCCACCTTTGCTCCAAATGGCTAACCAACAGATTCCACATGAAAAGGAGAAGAAGATGAGGCTATGACCAAAGTTTCACAGCCGAAATTGAAGGGAATCAAAAGATATGAGCTTAAAGCACATTTTTACCTTAAAATGAGATTTTGAGCAACCTTGGTCTCTAAACTTGTTTCATTCGAATTTGATTGATGTTCTAACCTTAGAACACTGAGAATAAGCCATAGGAACTGATTAGTCACGAGATCTAAGCAGAGGTGGTGAAGAGATGAAGAAAAAGAGCCAAAAACAAGCCTTAAACCATTAATTCGAAGCTTAGAAGTTAGGTTTACCTTCCCAACT
>JAIOTZ010002262.1:0-21018 GCA_023374045.1 Limonium bicolor | reverse complement strand
GAAAAAGAAATGGAGGTCATTCCTTTTAGAACCGTCAAATGTGCGGCAAATTCTATGTACAACGGTTGTACGGGGAGCATCATATAACCGTTCATTTTAAATTAAGTGTTGTTCAAGTTTTTGTATTGATTGTTCATATTGATTCCAAGTTACATGTATTATTACGAAAGTTGTTCAACTTTATATGATAGTTGTTCACATTAATTGTGAAGATTGTTCGAGAATGTACAATACATCCTACAACCGGTTGTGTATAATAGTCGGCGCGGATCATTTTGCGTCCACTAGAATGGAGGATTAATTATGGTTAGTTTTATTCATTTAACTTGAGCATTCAGTAAGTATTTTTGAAATACCCCAAACCTAAGTATGCTAAGTAAACATCAATTTATGATGTAATAAGGCTAAAACACATGCCTTAGAAACATTGGTAGACAATTTAAACCAAAGAAACACAAGAAACGCCATAAGGGCAATTTAAGCAAAAATGTGCTCTAAGCTTGGAGTGACTTTGATTAGCACCCAAATATCATTATAAGGCATTATTAACATGCTAATGGACATGTTAAATCATTTAACAAAGAAAAACCAAGCTCAAAAACAAGCTTAAACACAAAATGTGCTTTAAGACTCCTTAAAGCACCTTTTGAGAAATTGTCTTAGAAATGAGTTTTGAGTGGCTAAATGCCCATGATTACACCTTAATCAACATGTGTACTAATTAGTATCACATTAGGAAGCCTAAATCAATGAGAACCCAAACATTTCACAAATTTGTGCACTAATTTGTGAATAGTGCCAAATAGTGCCTAGTTTAAGCTTTAGTCAACATAAGTCAATACGTTGGTCAACCAAGACCATAAATATCTTGTCTATAAGGGGGGGAACGGTTTTTAAGGCTGGTGACTCACCCATGTGCCAGAAACTAAAGGAAAAGAAGAGGAAATGTGGTAATAGTACTATTTACTTTAAAAGATAAAAATCATTACTTTAGCCTACCTCTCTCCTCTCTTCTTCATTTCTTCTTCCTCCATGAATATTTCTTCTTCTTCCTCTCAAGAAAACAGTGAGTGATGCCTCCATTCATGCTCCACCTTCATTTGCTCACAAAACCTTCATTTTAGCTTCAAATCCAAAAATAAGCATAGATTATTCTTAGTTGGAGCATGACCTACCTTTCTATCTTTTCAAATCCTTGAAAGCTCAAGTTTGGTGCCATGAGAAAACTCCATTGATGGAGGAAAATCAAGTTTGAAGAGCTCTTTTGGTTCTCCATTCATCCAAGGTAATGAAAGTGAAAGAAAAATCAACTTTCCACCACTTTTCCATTATGGCCGAAATTACCACTCATGGGGCTTTGTTTTTATGCCTTGTTCTAGATTTTTTTTATTCCCAAGGGCTAGAGGAGGTCCTTCTTGATTCATATCCAAGTCTATCTTAAGACTCCAAGGTAAAACATTCATTTTAATACCTTAAAACACATTTTAACCTAGGTACGATTCCTTAAGGTTAGTGTGTTCATTAGCACTCATTATAGTTATTGTATATTGGTTAGAACATTGGCAAGGGAGATTAAATTGGTGGCCCAGATTCATTTACGAAAAAGCCCTAAGGTGGAAGTTAAGATAAGCTTAAGAAAAACAAGGTAAATTGCTTACCTAATGGTCGTTTAAGGTTTAAGGGGTGGTATTTAGATAAGCACTAATGTAGCTTAAAGCTTACATTAGGTAATGGGTTATATAACCTAGGAAAAAGGAACTTAAACAAGATTGTGAACTTGTGACTAAGGAGCCAATGGGAATGAGATAGTAAGATAAGCTTAAGGTGAACTATGAGAACACTTATATTGCTATGGGAGCATTGTTGTGTGTATTTGGAGGTTGAAAGCTATTATTGTGGAAATTCAGTGTTTAATTTTAAGTCATTTAAGGGCCTAAGAGCCATGTCATTTAAGAGCCTTAGTGCTATGCAATGTAAGATTATTACATTATATTGAGTTTATTATGAATGAGTTGATTTGGGTGAGAACATATGATGAGAAAGGATATAATGTGTGTGAGATTATTGTATGAGAAAACAATGGATTTGGGCATGATAATATACTAGAGAAACTATGGCAAAATTTGAGTAAAAACAAGTTTAAGTGGTGGTTGTGAATTGATATGACCTAGGATTTACTAGGAGTCGTTAAAGGAAATTTGAGTGGAAATGAGTTAACAAAGGTGTTCTTAAGGATTAGAATGACCGAGAGATGTCTAGGAGGAATTGGAGGTTGGGTGGGTGTATTAAACACACCAAAATCATGGTATAAGGAATGTTAAGACTTGAGCAAAAATCTAGAGGAGATGGTGTATGATGTTTTAAGATGATTTAGGTATGAGCTAAAGAATATAACAATGGGAATTTTGGGTAGCTTGTGTGAGTGGTGAGAGCTAGTAGTGGCTTAATAAGGTTATAGTTGGATGGTAATGAGTGCACTTGGGTGATGGAAGAGAAAATTGTAAGAGAATGTTGTAAACTGTCAAGGAAAATGACTAGGAATGTATGAGAGTGTATGATCGTAAGAATGGTGAGTAAATTGAATAAAAGAGGTGGAAATGTCTAAGGTGTGTAGCATGGTCAAGGTAAATGAAGAACAATGTTAAGGTGTTAAGAGTATGGCTAGAAAAGCTTAGGTATGTGCAAGCTTGAAAAGGATGAGTAGAAAATGTAAAGGAGGGAATTGTGCAAGGACATGAAATGAGGTTAAGTTTAGTATAACTAAGTTGGTAGACCATAAGATATGGATTTATAATTGAAGAGATGAGGTTAACCCACTCTAAGAAGAGTTGTGAAAAGAATTGGTAAGTAGTACCACTTGAGATGAGGTTAGAAATGTGTAATAAGGAAAACAAATGCAAGAATGTTCAAGGTTTTTAGTGTAAACAAATTACAATATTTGGGTGGATATGAAATGGAGTTGTAAGCAATGAAGAGATGGTTTAAGGTGTTTAAATGGTGTTAGAACATGTTGGGATGCATGTGGAGAGATTAGAAGAATATTGGACAAAATTACAAGTTGGAAGTGTAAGGAACCAAGTGTTAAGTGTTAAGAATTTAGTAAGAATTTGAGTAAATGTTTAAGAAGATTTTTGGATGATTTAAGAGGGGATTAAGGTGCCAAAAGGATGTTAAAACATGTGGGGAAGCATGTTTAAAGATTAGGAAAAGATTGGGTGAATTTGGAGTGAAATAAGCACTTAAAAACAAGTTTCTAGTTTCGACCTACCTTAGAACCTACATTGGCAAGGTAGGTCGGGCCCAGAATACCCTCTAGGAAGCTTTCTGACTTCGACCTACCTTAAGACCGACCTTGGCAAGGTCGGTCGGGCTAAACTTTTGCCGACGGGAATGTTTCTGGTCCCGACCGACCTTGGGACCTACCATGCAAGGTCGGCCCGCCCTTGTAAAAAAATTAAATTAAATTTTAAAGATGTTAAGTGGTATTAGGGGTATGCCAATAAGAGGGTAATGATGATTACAAAGACAAGGATATAAGGACATAAGGAATTAAGTTAAGTTAAGGATTTAAGTGTTTAAGGTTAAGTTTATAAGTACTTAAGAGGTATTAGGTGGGGGGCAATGGTTGATATTAGGTTGATTGGAAAAGTAATTAACAACCTAAAACTGAATGAATGTTTAGGACTTGAGTATGTGGACTCAGGAGGAGAGTAAGCAACCGAACAACCGACGGTGTACGGTATGGTTTTTTGTGACCTGCTTGCTAACGAGGTGTCCCTCGGCTTGTGTGCTATTTGTTTATGTGTACCGACTAAACAAGATAAAGCATGCAACCGGAATATTATGTTTGTTGTGTGAATGTGATGCACTAACACAACTTACCTTGAGAACTTACTAACTAATGCTTAGTAAAGAATTGTGTGAGCATAAGGAACACACCCAAATATTGTTTTCTTAGTAACCGAAAGAGGTTAACTAACAAACATTGACTTGAGACTTTCTACTAACTGGAACTTGGGGGGAGTGAGGAATCCGGGACTGACTCCGGTCATGCATGTTAAGGAAAGGGGGTCGGTTCCTGAATCGGATCCGACTTCCGCTTAAGGACTTGTCTTCGGACTTGTTGCCTAGGGTCGAATGTCGGCTCAGCTACATTGGATTTCCAGTCCAAGGTAGGAGGCATTAAGATGGTGCGGTAGGATCACCTAAATCCTAAATTATAAGATAAGTTGTTTATTCAACCAATGGAGTTGATAGCTCATTGGCTAGGGTTGCTCTTGACCCGACAAAAATAAACATTGAGATAAGATACAACCATTTCTATTTTAAGAACGGTTTGTATTCTAAGACTAAGATGAGGATTAAGATTGAGGTAAGATAAGGTTGGACTGAGATTAAGAGGAAACATAACTTAAGGAGTTAAATAATTAACTCACTAATTAAGGGAACGCTTTTAAGTCGTTCATTGTGTTTGAACTTTGATTGTTTATATTTGGCTTGTTGTTTATTGCACTTTCTATTATGTTGTGCGTCTAATCAACCTCCATGCTATCGACAATTAGTCGTCGTAGCCACGTTAGCTTGGGGGCCATGAGAGGATCGTACCAGCAATTTTGCTGACCCCCTTTGGGGGCTGTTTTTATTTCGCAGGTGAACGTTAGAAGGCGACCGTCACGAGAGCAGGACGGGGTAGATGTATTACAGGTTTAAGTGCGACCTACGAGTTGTGCATGTACTCTCGTATGGTAATTCGAGTTAGTAAGTTGTATAGGATGTAAGGAGATTGTAAGATTGTTATGTAATTTGGTTAAGGCTTATAAGTACTAAAGTTCGGTATATTCGAGTCCATCAGACCGTAGCTAGATCTTGGAGATTTTAATTTGCCTAGTTGGTCATGTGGGTGACTAACGGCGGTAACAGCAAATGTTGTAAGGAATCCGCTGCTAAGTTAAAATAAGTGATTGGAGGTTTATGCGATAAGTATGGCTTTATGAGTAGGGGTGTTACATTAATAAATTCTTTCACCGTTCTATTTTACCTAAGTTTTCTAAAAATAGATGATTTTCTGAAAAACCGTTAGATTTTAGTCTAGGATACCTACTTTTTAAATGCTGTTAAATAATTAGAATCCGATTTCGAAAGGTATCCAAACTTTGGATAGTAAAAAAAGTGGGATGCTGTATTTTCAACATTGGGTATATTGGGATCTAGAAATTTTTAAAACCTTCTTTAGATTTGTCTAAGATTTTTGGAATTCATTTATTTCTTTCGGGGTTGGCTTGTTTTGGTTTTGGCGTATTTCATGTAGCAGGTTTGTATGGTCCTGGAATATGGGTGTTCGACCCTTATGGACTAAGAGGAAAAGTCCAGGCATTGAATACAGCATGGGGCGTGGAAGGTTTTGATCCAGCGAATCACAAGCTACCATTCAAAATGCATAAAAGACAGGAGTTAGACTCACATTTTGAGCTCTATTTTTCTGAATCAGTTGTTGATGAAGCCTTTGTTCGCTATTGAGTCCAAATTTTTATACCCAGTAACTAGGGGTGTTCATAACCGGCTAACGAGCTAATCGGTTAACCGGAATTCGGTTAACCGCATTGACGGTTAGTCAATATTAATAACCTTAACTGCTTCATTTAGCAACGGTTAACCTCCGGTTTCGGTGCGGTTTTATCGGATAGCCGTAAACCGGATAATGAAAAAAAAACAATTTCAGAATTTACTAAACTTCTATTAAATTACAGTAATATACGAGGATAATTGAGTTCTATCCAGTTACACACTACACCAACTAAGTTAGTTATATGAAAAATAAGCAAGAGTACTAATTCCACATCCATCACTAATAACTGCTACTTGCATAATATACAAAAATTTACACAGCTTAAGTGTAATGCCATAATAGCACAGCGGCATCAAAAATACAGTAGCAGCACCAAAAATACAGTAGCACCGCCATAAATACAGCTGCAACAACACCGTAATACAGCAGCAACAGCTCCAAAAATACTGCAGCAACAACTCCAAAAATACTGCAGTAATAGCTCCAAACTACAGCAGCAGCAACACCAAAAATACTGCAGCAACACCACCACCATATCACCATAACTGCAGCAGCACCAACACCAAGATAGCGCATCAGCAGCATCATCACATAGCAACATCACAAAAAACAATTCAAAAATCAATAGATGCTCCTGAAACCCAAACCAAATATAAGTTATAGCATAGTACACTTTAAATCAATATCAAATAAGATAGAAAAAACGAAAAGTCGTATAAACACAAAAAGTGACAGACAAGTTTTCTCTTTCCTTTGTTGTCCATAATTGTGAAACAAAAACATCAAACATGAGTTAGAAAATAATATTGATCACAAAACATTAAACCCACAACAGGTGAAAATCTCTAACAGTGACATTTCCTGCTATTGTATGTACAGAAAATGTAACAAAACACACAACAATAGTTTTACTAATGTGCCATACCAAAAGGATGGGTATGGTCTTCTCTCTTTATTGTTGTCCATCAGTACCAAAAGGATAGAGCTGGTCTTCTTAAATGTTGCTGTCCATAACTCAAAAAGTAAAGACATTAGTGTACATAGTATTAAAAAGTAATAGTGAGCAACAAATATCAACCCAAGTAACAAGTGCACATGTACATGATAATTTATGTTGTGTAAACTTTCAGGAGTACAAGATAATTTTGATAGTGTGCAACCAGTATGCAAGTACTATTTTGGTGAGTGCAATTATAAAATAAGATAATAAATACAAACCGTTAAGTTTAACTAATCGCTTGAAAAGTCAAGAGACTCGTCAATTGCTATTATGGGTTTGTTGTGCCGTGAGCTCCTTCATTCTTGCATATCTTATAGAAATATTAGAACAATGTTACAAAATATTTAATTCTAAGGAAACTATATGAAATAAATCTGACCTTCATCAATTTCCATATCTTCTAATTCAAAAATTATTTCATCTAACATGATAGAACTTGTAGTAGGACGTAACCAATCTTGTGTGCATACAAGAGCTTCAGCCATTCTTGGAGTTAAAGCAGTTCTGAATGGATCAAGCACGCGACCTCCAGTGCTGAAAGCTGACTCTGATGCAACCGAGGAAACAGGTATTGCAAGTATATCACGGGCCATTGCATAGAATAGGAACTCTTTTTCTTTGATCTTTCCACCATCCTAAAATCTGAAATTTCTCTTTATGGTCAGCACCATCTTCATCCTCGTCATTAGGTTCACAATCCTCAGCCAAGTACCGATCTATCTCACTTTTCCTTGTACTTGTTTCAACAGTGCCCCTTTGCCTACTATACTTCAAATTAAAGTGGGGTTTAACAGTCAAACTGTTGGAGCCTAAGGAACTATCTTTGGACTGTGAAGAAGCTGGAGTCTATTGTTTTTTTCCACTTGCTTGAGGCATTGATGAACCATAAAAATCAAATAAAACACTTCAAGTGCTTTTAATCTTACCAATAAGCAAACTCGCATTTGATTCCTCATAGGCATCTTCAATCATCTCCTCAACACTACTCAATTTGTGTATAGGATCAAGAATCAAAGCAACAAACAGCAGCATATTCATATTGTCCACATCTCCCTAGTATTTTTCATATTTCATCTTCATTTGTGTCGCCATGTCCTTAAGAGCTTCATCCTCAGTTTGGCCATATTCAAAAATTAAACTACCAACTCCATATATCATATCAACATAGCAATTAGAAGTTACATAATTACTTCCTGATAAATTCAAAGTGGCTTCATAAAAGATCACCAAGAAGGGTAAGAAAGAACTAGCTTTATCCCAATCAGATTCAGATGGAGCTCCTCCATTCTTTCTAAGCTCCTTATTGCAAATACTGTTTTTGCAATACAAACTATCAAATGCTCTTCTAAATTTCACGGCAGATTTTAGCATCAAGAATGTATAATTCCATCTTGTATCAACATCTAAGCAGACAAGACCTTTGCTATGTATTTGTTCTTCCTCTACACATTGTCTAAATGCTTTGAGCCTAGCAGGATAAGATCTTACAAAGTTCACAAATTTCGCACTTTAACAATAGAGGAATCCAACTCTTTCAAACCATCTTTGACCACCAAATTCAAGATATGAGCAGCACATCTCATATGAAAAAATTTGTTATCCATCACACTACTACCCCAATGATTTATCCTTCTTCCTTGATAGCGAACAGCCCCATCATTCGAACTCGCGTTATCTACAGTCATAGTAAATATTCTTGAATGCCCATTCAACCAAACATCCTTCAACAGCCCTTCAAATGAACTCACCGGAATGGCCAGCAATAGAACAAAAGTTAATTATTCTCTTCTGCAATGTCTAATTCTCATCAATAAAATGAGCAGTCAAGCATATAAACACAAATTTTGACCAGAAGTCCAAGTATCAGTTGTGAGACACACTCGAGATGTTAGCTTACCAAAGAAATCCTTCAACTTCTTTCGTTCATCAATAAACAAACCAAAGATATCTCTAGTGATAGTGGACCTCGAAGGAACAAAAACCTGAGGGCAAGCAACCATACAGAATTCTCGAAATCCTTGATGTTCAACAAACATAAAAGGCAGCTCATCTATAATCAGCATTCTAGCCAAAGCCTTTCTAACAGCTACTTGATCAAACACCCAATCCTTCAGCTGACCACAAGTTATAATACTACCATCTGGTTGGACCGTAGACATGACCTCTAAAGCAAGAAGCTTTTGTCTTTTATCCACATTACATGGATATTTTTTGCACTTGTTAAGATGAGTTCTCAAAGAACTAGTACCATTTTTTGATGTTTGATGCAATTCACTATCACAATGTATGCATATGTAGCAATCAGGATCAGCAGGATCATTCTTATCTTTAAAATGATCCCAAACCATAGATGTCCTCTTCCTCAATCTAGTAGGAGGATTGCTACTTACAGTCTTATCAAGAGCATCAATTTCATGTAGACTTTCAGCAGTTTGAACTGTTTTATTTCTCGTATCCTCCTCCTCAACCATATTAGTTGTTTTGTTGCTAGACACAGTTCTACAATTGAATAAAAAAATAACACATCAGTACATATTAAAAAATAAAATAAATGCCACAAACAAGACGATCATGAGTTCCTTTACTAAATCAATAACACCGGTGAAATAAATGTCACAAGCAAGAAGTCGAAGCCTTACAGTACACTTACATAATCAGAGAGTCGGTTGAAGATTTATTTGATTTCTCAAGTCATTCAACCAAACAGAGGTTGTTGCCTAAAAACTGCCGCAAAAGTACATGAACAAAAGACATCAATGATTATGTTAACAAAGATGATGGGCAAAATTAAATAATTTGACTGGTATAAACTAAACAAACACCTTTGCTCATAAATCATCCATAAAAGAAACCGAGAATGTAGGGACTACACCGGCTTCGTTAATGACAAAGATAATGAAATTTGTACCGGAATCTGCTAACTCCCATGTCATTCAAGCAGCTGCAAAAAATAAAAAACCATAATAAAGCATGTCATTAATTATTCCTTGAAATCCAGATTTCATGTTGTAGTTTAACTCCAGATCTATTGTATTTAACAACATATAAAATTAAGATATTAAACATTTTCCAAGAAGAAACACAATTGAGCAGATTAAATCAAATATTAATTCATCAAATTATGTCCCACAAAAATATAAAACAAAACTTTCAATTTTTATATCCTAGGTAATAATCTATAACAAAGGATGTAATAAATTGAGTGTATATATAAACTACTTTTTAATTTACTAGTTGAATTAATATTAATAAGTGTGTCTCTTAAAATATCTCAACACTAAACATCTAAACAAGTAAACATATATTCACCCTGTAATTCCTATACAAATAATTCAAAAGCAGTAACAACTGCACGTATCACGTTCTCCAATGTCGGCAGTATGATTGTACAATTTTGCCTACTCCAGTTCAACTCTAACTTTCATCTAATTTAATAGCTAATTATGCTTAATACTTATATGTAATTAATTACACACGACATCAATCAAATTCACTTATCTGGTGACAAGTACCTTCAATCTACATACATACAGACACAAGCACACACTAGATGCAGTTCATTATCTCTGCGAACAGATACAAACACAAGTCTCTGGCAATTATTGGTTGCGGGGACACCATTACTACTTTAAAAGTCTACTGGGAAGCTTATTCTCCAGCTGGCTTTTGGATTTTGGAAATAGCATGCTTATCGTTTGCTTTGCAGGGTGCGACAGAAGAAATCAAAATTTTTTATTTTTATAAATCTTTCTTCTGATGGTTGTAGATAAACGGAGATTTGTTTATGTATGAGACCTGGAGAGATGTGGTTGTTTTATGGCTGAAATATTTTGGCCTTCTCCGGTACACAGTCTATCACATTGTGGCTGATTGTTGAGTCGATGAGTACAATTCTCAACAAAAACCGCCTCTCATCCTCTCTCTAAGGCAAGTTAGGGTTGGGAAATAAGGATATGAATATCACAGACTACAGTTTGAAAAAAAAGGGAAATTTCTTGAAATACAAGAAGGGAATTTGCAGGCGCAGAGCACACACGTTCCTTGTTCAAATCACCAGAAGTATACATGTTGGTACATCAGATGCAATTAAGATTCATCTCAATGCACCAGACACAAACACAGGAAGAGAATTTGAAGAGGCGCAGGCAGATCATATACGTTCCTTGTTCGACAACCGCTAGAAGTGAGTTCGAGTATATTATCTATTGCAGGATGAACGAGATGGGTTTAGGGTTCAGTCTAGTCTTCAATCCGGAGATATTGGTGGTGACTGGTGAGCGAGATGTTGAGTGAGGAAGATTGAAGAGAAAGAGAATGAAGAAACGGCGTGAATGATGGGTGAGAAGTTGTCGGCATTGTAAGGGTTGCAAAATACCGTGTCGTGCAAAAAGTTTTGGGAAGAGTATTTTTAAAAAATATAATTAATATGTATAATTAACCGGTTAGTCCGGTTAACCGGATAGACAAAATATGATAACCGAAACCGTAACCGAAACCGGCTAATTTAGCTGGTCGGTTAACTGAAACCGGAAAATCGGTGCGGTTAACCGGATTTTCGGTGCGGTTTTCCAGGTTTCAGTATCGGTTATACAGTTACGGTTTTTTTTAACACCCCTACTAGTAGCCCATATATAGTTCGCACTGGATAGGTGCAATAATCAATTTTAGCACGAATGGTTGTAGGGGAACTCTACATTCTCTGATCCATTTGACACGTGCAATTTATTTTCTGCCGATACGTCCTGCAATTTGTATTTGAATTCCTTTTGTACCAGCCTGTTCCATTAGTTTAATAGCCTTTTTATTGCTTTTCAAAATGAAACCCTATTTTTAATTGTCCCACTATAAATTCTGCAAGAAATATAGGATGTCTGTAAGGTTTTGAAATTCTTGTAATAGTAATATTGAGTTCTCAGTTCACAGAATTCAATTCTTTTTGTACATTCATTTGCAGTTCTTGAGGGGTCCCTATCTATCAGTTGAAGATATCACAGCAGTATTTGACACGCTATCTACTACCTAAGAACTCTAACAATACACAACTTTGGTATGTTATGTGAAAGACATTTAAAGGTTTCTGTCTATCTGACTCATATGAAACTATTCTAGAAGCTTTCTATATTATAAAAGATTTTACCCGTAGTTATTTGAATGTTGGTTGAAACAACATTTACCTAAAAATACTATACTTATAAATCCCGACAACGGAAAAAAAATTTCCTTAAACTTACTCATCCCCTACGTAAGAGAGTGGCACCCAACCGTGTTCTTCAGGCGACTAAAGTAAGGGCTCAAACCCTCATCCTTGGTAGCAACTGGGGTAGCATGTCTCTTCGCATTGATTACACTGATGATCTAGATTGTACCGATCTCTTTTCTCACTATTGAGCAGGACGATATGACCCCAATGATAGAGTACTGGAAAAATTCATTAGTTGGCTATTGCTGGGGAAAGAAGTTTGGAATTAATCTAGTCAAGGATTTGGTGTGAAGAGCTTGGAGCATTGTTGTTCCCCTACAAATTCCCTTCCATGAAGAGGGCTAGTTTTAGGTTCAAATTTGTCAAGGAGGAGGATTTCAACTTGTTTTTATAAGGATCACTAAATTCTTAAATCCTCCCCCTTAGTACTCAAGAAATGGTCCCCTGGGTTCTTTTTCAAACTAAAAAACCTTAACTAGATCCCCGTGTGGATCAGCTCCCTAGGTTATCTAATAGTCCATTTTTGGCACTAAACCAAATCCAAGAAATACCTAAACCTCAGGTAATACTACACCAACCTTCTTAGGTGGTGTTTTTCATCCAAACAACCTGTTTACACCAGATTTTCACATTACATTGAACATCAATATGTCCTTAACAGTTAAAGCATCAAATACCTTAAAATGCTTATAACATTGGCCTAAACACTTGGCCTTAATTCCAACCACAAACTTAGCTCAAATACTCACAACATAACCACTACAATTAGGCCACACTGATCCTTAGGCGTCGAAGTTCTCGGTATTTACATAATATCCACATAAACTTCATAAACTTGACATTTTAAGTCATAAATCACTTGTCTTCATTACCAAACTTATTCACATAAGTTTGTATACATTCATTAGTAAAAAATGACCCTTTTGATCCTCGCCTTGTTCTCGACCCCAATTATTTCTAATATTATAACAACTTAAAGCACAAAATATGCATTAAGGAAGAATGTTTACCTTAAGCTCCAATGCTAGGAATTCTTACAAGTTGTTCTCTGCCCATATATCACAATACGTAGAAATTTTAGTTTTTGTGCTCATTCAAGAGTTTGACAATTGATTTAAGCATGAAAGCTTAGATTAGTAGCTTACCCTTAATTTAGTAAAGATTTTCGCCCGTGTTTCCTCTTTGATTCTTAGCCAACTTCAAGGGTGGAATGTGCTTCGCTTTTGTGTGAACGAAGAAGAAGAAATCGAGCAAGAAGAACAAGGGTTGTCGGTCATGTATTGAAAAAAGAAGAAGAAGAAGAAGAAGAAGAAGGAGTCTCAGCTGAAAGGGAGAAGAGAGGTGGGAGAGTTCTTTATTTTAGCTTAATGAGTAAAGATAGGTCAAAAGATGAACAGGAGATTTAAATAGATATTTGTAATGTTCAAAACAAAAATGACTTATCTCTTGTTACACATCTCATTTTCGGCCCCAAAATATATCCTTGGGTTATATTAGTCTTTTTGTATCATTATAACATTATAAGTCTAATGTTGTACATTTTGAACTTAGTTTATGAGTTTGATTTGTAACACATGTTATCACCTTGTCCTAAGGTGTATTTATAAGTGGTTATTGCACTTATAAATTGTTTTGGCTATATGAATAGTGTCACATAGTCTTATCACATTGTTAGCGATCTTAGTTCATGAGTTAATGTGAGACATTATTCATTGACTTTAGAAGTTATTTTCTCTTTTATGCTACTCATCTTTAGTCTAATAATTACTATAAGGTCTAATAACCTTCTTGGACCTTGTATATTAATTATACAATGTGTTTGGAGTTTACATGATTCTTTAATTCATTAAGGCTCATTAGTCGTCCTAATTCCATGATTAACCTTTAATTAGATTCATTAACCATAGGGTATTTCAGATATATTACATGTTACATTACCTTTCCTAGTTGATTTGTTCTTATAATTACACCCACTTCAGTCCAATATTTTATGTAAGGTTTAGTGACCTTTTGGAATATATGTATATGTTTATATAAATACATTTGAAGATGATATAATTCCTTAATAATTTTAAGACTTATTAGCCTCTATAATTCCCCACCTAATCCTTAATTATATTTTAAACCTTAGGGGTATTTCAGGTAGGGTCCAACTGACCCAGACGAGGCGGTTGAGCCGACTTCTGACTGTCCTCTTTTGTGCCGAAATCTTCCCGAAATGTCTTATTGATCGTGATAAACTTCCCACAACATTAAGTATTGGCCACACCATCTCTTCATCTTTAAAGCATGCTCCAATGAGCTTTTACCTAACAAAACATTCAAATTGTGTAAGTTCACTAATCCTCACAAAATGCTATGCAAATTGGTGAAATAGGTCATAAACCAACTAAAATGAAGGTGCTACAGATCTTATAATTACAGTATTTCACCAGCTGTAAGTTACGAGCAGGATCAAGTCACATTTTTAGTTGACCTTATGTTAGTATTGTTTGTATTTTTTTTATTGAAGCTAATCATTGGTCAAATCATAAATTGTAGTATAGATTATCATACCCTATCAGACTAAATATTAGCTTTGTCAAGTAGTGTGGCTTAATATACATTCAACGTTGAAATGGTTGTACACTTGTGTCAAAACTATTTTATTATGCTTGGATAGAAAAGTATGGTTGGATGTGATATTTGTTGAAGATCAATATCTACCTTTTTTTTAGTATAGCAAAAAAGAAGATGCAGGTTAATATCATATATGTCGATTATTATTGAATTGTAAAATTGAATATTATGAAGAATAAATACTGTTATGGTAACTTGTTTTCTTTATAGGTTTTGATCTTGTTTTAGTTATTTTTGTATTGGTAACAGTAGTTTCTACCGCTTTACAAGTAGCAGGTCCAGTTAAGAATGTGCCCACAACGATGATTTGCTACTACTATGATAGTTGTTTTCGTTTATTGGTTTTTTATCTTGCTTTTAGCTAATATATTAGAAGTAACAATATTCTACGCTTTACATGTAGCAAAGTTTTGATACTGATGTGCTAATAGCAATGATTTTCTACTGTATATCAATACCTTTTTTTGCAATGATTTTCTACTGTATATATATAGTGAATGTTTGCTACCGTCATTTCAGTAGCTATGCGCCTCTCCTACACTAGTAGAAAAAGGGGTTATTTTGGCGGATCTTAAGGGTTTATTTCGGCAGTTCACAACTACCGAAGTGGAGACTAACGAAATAGGTTATGAACCTATTTTGGAAGTTGTAGAACAGCCAAAATAGGGAGACCTATCTCGGCGGTTGTAACACAAACCGCCGAAATAGATGCTCACTAAAATTAATAACTAACCACATCTATTCGGTGGTTTTCAGCTTGCAACCGAGATAAACCCTGAGTCGGTCTCGATTTGTGTCGGTCCTTGGTCGGTCAATGCCAGAATGTCTTCATGGACCGACTGACCATTGACCATGGGTCGGTCGGTTCCATAATACTTTCGGGCATTGACCGACCAAAGGACCAACCCAGGGACCAACCCAAGGTCAATCTCGGGTTGTAAGATATAAAACACAGAGATAGGCCCGGCCTATTTCCGTCTCTATTTCGGCGCTTTTAAGCGTAGAACCGCCAAAATAGGTCTCCCCTCTTTTTCCATTCTAGCTTATATATTCACCATAACGCACCAAATGATTCAATCAGACCTGTATTATGGAATAATATAGGTGCCTCCACAATGGGGCGCTCCAATACACATTCATAAAGTTCTAAAGAGCCCAATATCAATGGTGCTCCACAATTTGAGTGTAAAGGAACCAACAAACCAAAAAAAAAAACACTTACATGTGAAATTGAATGAAGATGTAGGTTAAGATCATCTATATCGATTATTATTGAATTCTAAAATTGAATAATATGAAGAATAGATATTGTTACGGCAACTGGTTATAGTTTTCTACCGTTTGTTTAAGTAAATGATGATTATATAAATGGTAAAGGTTTGCAAGAAAGTTAGATACATAGAGGGTCTATGTATCTGAGAACTAATAGGGCCATCACAGCTAAGAGGAGGCTGAATTTACAAAAGCCTCCTGGCACTAGATAAAAAAATAGCGATACGCTGGCAGGTTAAACCTAAGGCCAACTGCCAAATTACAAATACAGATTACAACAGATGGGTTCCAACATACAAAAAGCTCCAAAGACAAGGACTCAAGAGCAAAGGACTCAAGAGCAAAGGACTCTATCAAGCCAATCCAAATCTGTACTGGTTGCATTCATCTTCATCCATATGATAGCTTTCATGGCTACCTTGATGTCCGAAATTATGAGAGTGGGATCTCTAGCTTGGTTGGCCATGGCTCGTTTGCATCTCTCAGTCCAGAGATGATAGACAACATTGGCTACAACCGCTCTCTTCACTAAATCAATTGGTCGCCACCTCCTGCAATATCGGCTGATCCAGGCTGAGCAGCTACGAGGCTACTCCTTTTTGTGGGGATACCCAACCAATCCAAGTGCTCCACCAAACTCTGCTCGAGTACCTGCAATGAAAAAACAGATGGTCGCTTGTCTCCTGAGCACGCTCACAAAGCCATCACTTGTTAGCAATACAAATGCCCCAAGATTGGAGCTTATCACAGGTTTTAAGCCTGCCTTTTAGAGATACCCATAATATAAATTTAGCCTTGGGGACAGACCATGTGTTCCAGCAGACATTGAACCAGGGGAAGGGCCGGGTAGGGATGGAGACATCATTATACATAGCTGACCCTAGGGCGGCTAGGATAGGATTGGAAGAGGGAAAGGGCATCATTGGGTGAGCCGCATTGCTCAATCCACCAGTTCCTTGCATGAAGGATAGCTTTCCAGATCCATGGATCATTCCATTTAGCCGTGGTCGTCCAAATGGTAAGATTGGGCAGGAAGAGCTGATGGATCCACTGGATCCAAAGGCGCTCCGGGTCATGGGCTATGGCTGAGAGTCTTGAGCATGAAGCACATGTTCCATTTGTGGATGTCCTTAAGCCCCAGACCCCCATTTTTCTTAGTGTTTGTGGTGGAGCTCCAAGCCACTGGGGAGGAGCTACTTTCTGCCTCTCCTCACCAAAGGAACGATCGAAAGCAATTGTTGATTCTTTTGATGACAGACTTAGGGATAGCGATACAGAGGCCCAGAAGCCAACAATACCAAAAAGAGTACTTTGAATGACGCGAGCCTGCCCGCAAAGGAGAGGGATTTACTGCTTCATGATGTGATAGCTTTACGGATGCTATCCATTAGGGGGTTGAAGTCAGCAGCTCTAGGCTTCCTAGCTGTGATAGGGATGCCCAGATAACGAAAAGGGAATGACCCCTTATTAAATCCCATGAGTTAGAAAAGTGAGCCTGCAAGCGCGGGGGTAACGCCACCAAGGAAGAGGTCAGATTTGGAAGGGTTAAGCATTAGCCCAGGGCCTCAAAAACAGCTTAATTTTGTCAAGCATAAAAAGTTGGAGCATTGATCACCTCTACAAAATAGAAGGGCGTCATCCGCAAAGAATAGATGGGAGATGCGAAGAGCTTTGCATGATGGTGGTAATGGAATCCTGGAGTTCTCTTAAGTTGGTCAAGCAGGCGGGAGAGCATGTCCATAACCAGACAGAAGAGGTAAGGAAAAGGGGGTCCCCTTGACGCAAGCCTCGCTCCCCTTTGAAGGAAGCAGAGGGGGAGCCGTTGATGTTTATTGAGAAGGAGGTGGTGGTGACACTTTGCATAATCCAGTTCCTAAATTCCGGAGGGAAGTTTAGGAAGGAGAGGGTGTCCTGGAGGAAAGTCCAATCAACAGTGTCAAAAGCCTTTTTAATGTCCATCTTCAAAGTGCATCGCGGGGAAATATGAGCTCTTTGATAGCTTTTCATGAGGCAAGAGCAAAGCTGAATATTGTCTGAGATGAGGCGGCCTTTAATGAAAACCCCTTGGCTAGTACTCACAAGGGAGGGGTGGACATTCTTGAGTCTCTCTACAAGGATTTTGCTGATGATTTTATAGAGGGTGTTACAGCAGGAGATAGGTCTATAATCTCCAGGGAGAAGCATTGTCTGACTTTGGGATGAGGGTGATGAGGGTGGCATTAATCTCTTTGAGAAGCTTGCCACTATGGAAGAAACTTTTAATTGCATCATATACGTCATCCCCAATAAGGGCCCAGACAACTTTAAAGAATTTGGCAGAATAACCATCCGGACCTAGGCTTTATCATCCCCAATGGAAAAGCGCTGACTTAATAGCGATGTTATCTACCGGCCGGGTTTGGGATGCCCAAGATGAATGGTCCAGCAGTCTACAATTGTCCAGGCTAGGATCAGTGAGGGATCGACAGAGGGTTGCTCTAGTCCCAAGAGTTTGGTGGAAGTGGTTAACTAGACAATTCTCAATGTCCGGAGGAGTATTGAGCACATCCCCCTGATCATTTGTAATGGACACTATAGAGTTTATGTTCCTTCTCGCTTTTAGCTCTGGATAAAGGAGGAGTTAGAATCTGCTAGCTTTAGCCAGCGGGTTTTCAAGAGCTGGCGGAGGAATAGAAGCTCATGGGAATCCCTAGCAAGGAGCTTATGCCTTAGAGATTTCTCATGGGAGATTAGGGTTGGGTTCCATGGATCGAGGTCCAAGCTTTTCTGAACGTCAGCGAGGTCATTCTGGAGGCTTTGACCTTTGTCCCCAATGGAGGCATACTCCTTTTTATGGAGAGAGATGAGCCCGAATCTTAGATGATGGAGCCTCTGAACGATAGAGTACATACGGCTCCACCTAAGAGGGGTGTCCCATGCGTCCTTCACGAGTAGAAGGAAGGAGGGGTCCTTGGTCCATAAATTTAGAAACTTAAATGTTCGCCTTCGGGGAGCTGGGGCGGGGAGGGTTATGATCATTGGGATGGTCTGAGATCAAGGGAGGGAGAAAAGTGGCAAAGCTCGTGGGGAATCTCAAATCCACTCCTCGTTAACTAGGACACGGTCGATTTTCCCTAGGACGCGTCGCGGTAGTAACTCGGCAGAGGGCTCCTCGTGCTGATCCGATCTTGAGCGTAGAGGATATTGTTAAAGTCCCCAGCTACAACCCACGGCCCTGAAATGGTGTGGGAGAGACTGGTGATATCCTCCCAAAGGTGGGCCCTGAGGCTGGGGTTGTTCCTACTGTAGACAATCGAGATGGTAAAATCAAAGCTACCTATGATAGAAGCCTTGCAAGAAAGAATTTTATCTGAGCAATGGAGGGGGGTGAGGGTGAAGATGGAAGAGTTAAAGAGGATCCAGATGCGCCCAAATTGGTGTGCCCCATAGTTGTGGACAATACTCCAAGCAGGGAAGAAGCGAGCTAGAATAGCTTGGTGATTTTGTAAAGTAATGTGGATTTCAAGGAGGCTAAACAGACAAAGATTGTTGTTAGCCATAAATTTTTGGATCTCAAGGAGCTTGGGTCGATTGTTGCAACCCCATTCATACAGCCAGATTCATAGAAAAGGGGGCGAGGAGGGCATTGCCCTTATCCAAGATAGCAAACGAATTGGTAAGTTGGAGGGAGAGGTCCTCAGAGATAGACTATAGAGTTTTATCGGGGGCGCTCCTTCCATTAGTGGGCACCTCCTGCCAGGGTTCTTCAACATTAGGATTTAGCACAAGCTGTAGAGAGGGTGACATCATTAACTTGGGGTTAGGGGTGGGGGGGAAGGGAACCGAGCCATCTGGTCCATGGTCAAGAGAACCAGGGAGGGGGCTATGAGTTTGGGAACCGTCCTGCTGAGCGATCGGACTCAGAGTAGGGGCCCTAGGCGGTTGATTCTGAGAAGGTTGGGGAGTAGAAACCTTAGCAACGGCGATCTGGGAAGCCTCACTCTCAGATGGGGTCGGCTGGGCTGAGGAGGCTAACGGGTTAGGCTTCAGAGCTCGGGTGGGTGAGCCTAATCCTGAGGGGGTCTCTTTCGAGGCCAGACCCGTAGGCTTAGGGGATGACCGGTGGGTGTACGATTTAGACTCCAGAGAACGCTTTGGTCAGGTTGGTCCAGGGCGGGTAATACTTGGACAGCGAGCAGACGAATGCCCAAGGAGGCTACAAGTGGAGCAAGTGATTGGCTCCCATTCATAAACAACATGCTGGACCAATGAGCCACTGGGGGCACGAATCTCGATATCTCTAACAAGATCAAGGTTGAAGTCCACTTCAACGAGGACTCTAGCATAGGAAATTCTAGATTTTGAGGCCGTAGGTAGATCAGTGTGCAGTGGAGAGCCTATCTTAGAGCAGATTTTCCTAAGGCTAGATTGGGACCATAAGCTAGTGTGGAGGCCAGGGAGCTGGATCCAAACGGGTATGCGATTGAGATCTTTCGGATTAAAGGAAAAATCTGGGGACCATTTTTTAAGAACCAAAGGGGACGAGTATAGGAGCCAGGGCCCCTTATCAAGAACCTGCTGCAGGTCCTCCTCTTTATCAAACCGGAATAAGAACCATCCCTCCTCATGTAGAAGAATTTGAGGGGTAGCTATGAAGTTCCAGGCTCTTTTTACAAATTCTTTGACCACATTGAAGCCAAATTTTTTCCCCCAGAGATGGCCTACTAACGCATTCTTCCAATAGTCTATTTCAGGCAATAAATCATCCTCTTCAATAGTAACAAATGTGGTATCAAGGTCTATGTTGTCATTACTGACCGATCGTAAAGACATGCCAAAATTCGACTTTTGTTTTGCAAGAAGCATATCAAGAAAGGAAGGGTTAGAATTAGTACCTGTCGAGCTAGGATTTCTCCCTTTGCCTGGGACGTTAGGCTTGAAGGTTCTTTTTGCGACCGGAACTCGTTCACCAACCTTGCCTCCTACGGGCTGTCCACTGGGGCCTGAGACCTTGGATAGGGGTGGAAAGGCCTTATCAGAAGCCACCGTCGAGTAAGGGCCTGGCCCATTGAGATAGCCTTGCAGCGCCGGGTCAGGAGGGGGAACCGAGAGCTCCACGAATAAATCAAGGGCCGGGGTCCCCGAGGGACCTTTATCCTGGACAACCTGGGCATTCCCATTACTATGAACATTCGGATGGATTGCACAGGGAATACGCTGTCCAACTGGTCTGTTGACAGCAGCACCACAACTACAAATAGTATTAACATCACATTGTCTGTTCAAAAGATGTGGATCAATTCCATCTGCACTAGCCAGAATGCTACCCAACGAGTTATCTACGGGCTGTTCTGGTATAGTGACACCCGACTTGTCAATATG
>JAIOTZ010002261.1:0-21018 GCA_023374045.1 Limonium bicolor | reverse complement strand
TGGAGAAACATAGACGTTAAAATTTCCTGAGTTTGGTAACGAACCGAGAAACCTAAGGCTAGGCTTGTGCACGGATGGGATGAACCCTTATGGTACTTTGAGTAGCATACACAGTACCTGGCCTGTGCTTTTGGGTTATTTACAATCTACCGCGTGGTTATGCATGAAACCAAGACATCATTGTTGTCTTTGTTAATATCTGGTCCAAAGCAACACGGGCAACAAAATTGACGTATTCCTACAACCTTTGATAGAGGATCTACAACTTGTGGAATGAAGGGGATACGGTTTACGACTCATTCAGTAAAGAGGACTTCAATTGCGTGCTATGTTGACTGCACAATCAATGATTTCCTCGCCTATGGTAATCTTTCAGGCTATTCATCAAGGGGGTGGTTGGCGTGTCCGATTTGTGGTGAAAGCACTTGTAGCTTCACTGAAACATAGGGGAAAACCGTGTATATGGGCACCGAAAAATGCTTCCAAAGGACATAAGTATCGAAAGATGGGGCGAAAGAGTTCGATGGGAAAACTGATCATAGCATGGCGCGCCAGCCTTTGACAGGTACATAGATTTACAAAAAGTTGGGATAATATTGTGAACAACTTCGGGCCCGCCAACCAAAAGTGGTGAAAAAAGTGTCTGGAAAAAGAAATCAATATTTTGGGAACTACAGTACTGGCAGCATCTGGAGGTTAGACATTGTATCGATGGGATGCATGTCGAGAAGAACGTGGGTGAAAGTATCACTAGCACCCTTTTGAACATAAAAGGAAAGACAAAGGATCATTTGAAAGGAGAAA
Source organism: Limonium bicolor (assembly GCA_023374045.1). Taxonomy (NCBI): domain Eukaryota; kingdom Viridiplantae; phylum Streptophyta; class Magnoliopsida; order Caryophyllales; family Plumbaginaceae; genus Limonium; species Limonium bicolor. The sequence goes on along the minus strand of JAIOTZ010002261.1, from coordinate 20,214 downwards.
AAGATTTAATTGAGTTGGGCATACGCAAGAGCTTGGCCCGCAAGAACGTGGAAAACGCACATTCTTGCCTCCTGCCTGTCACACTCTGTCTAAAGAAGAGAAACATAGTCTATCAGTACCCTTTACAACATCAAGGTGCCATCAGGTTACTCCTCAAACATAAGAAACCTAGTGTCCATGACAGATTTCAATTAGTAGGAATGAAATCTCACGATTATCATGTCCTACTTCAATTTGCCAATTGCACTACGTGAGATCTTGCCGGACTGGTTTTTGGACTACAACAGCTACGAAATGTGTGTTTTCCGCTGTAACTGGGTTAACAACATTCATGGCTACCATGAGGAGGAGCATGGTATGAAACTGGTTGATCTGTCTAGAGCTACTCCCACGGTTGAGCCATTCGTTGTTGGGACGAAGGTTAAGCAGATATTTTATGTAACTGATCCCTGTAATCCTAGATGGTCTGTTGTGCTTAAAGGGAGAAGAGGAATAGTTGGTGTGGATGGTGTGGTTGATGAGGATGAGTATGATGCAGAAGATGAACCTCCAACTGTTCCTATTTCATTGGAAGAGGCTGAGGTCACAAGTCATCGTGAGTATATACGATCAGACCATAACGAGGGAATGTGGGTTGAGAGATAATGGTGTATGTAAGTTATTACTATAAAAATTTATATGAAATTACCACTCTTTTATTTATTGCTTGTTTATGACCATTATGAAATGCTTAATTTAATTCAAATTGTATTTCAATCCTTGCAGGCATGGCTGATCAGGACATGGCTGATGCAGAGTTCGATTTATTTTGTCGTGAGGAGGAGGAAAATGAGCAGCGAATGGTACCGGTCCCATCTACATCTGCCGCTGCTGCTGTTGCCCCATCCACATCTGCCGCTGCTACTGTTGTCCCATCCACATCTGCCGCTGATGCTGTTGGCCCTTCCATGAGTGCACCTTCTACGAGTGCTACTCAGAGACCCAGAGGTAGAGGTCCGACCCGTGGGTTGAAACTGCAGAAAGAGGATCAGATTAGTCTTCTGTGGGACCAGTATGGGAGGTATGGTGGGGGCAGCAGGTCAGAGTTCGGTAGTATGCTAGGGACTCTGGCCAGATCACATTGCTGCATCAACCACACATGGAAACAAGTCCCGCAAGAAGTAAAGGAGACCATCTGGAAGAAGGTGCAAGAACGGTACAAGATCCCAGAAGAAGTGAAGAAGACCGTTCTTTCTTTGGTGGCCGGCAAAGCTAAATCATTCCGCCACTACTTGGTTGAGCATTGGATCAACAGGGTGCCCCCACGTGAGCCTCCGCCGTATGTTGTGTACAACGGCATGATCACTGAAGAGGAGTGGAAGGAGTTCGTTGAGCGGCACGCCACCCCCGAGTTCAGGGTATGTTTGTGTGTACTCTTTTCTTAATTAATGCTCATAATGCTTTATCCCTGATTTTCTAATTAATTTCCTGTTGTACTTTCTTAACAGCAAGTACAAGAACAAGCACGGCAAAACCGTGAAGCTAATCTCTACCCCCACACCATGGGACGAAGGGGATATGTGGGCAGCCTCGAGGGATGGAAAGAAGCTGGTTTGCTGACACGGAGGAACGAGGATGGAAGTGAATGCCCGATCGAGGATGTCTCTGAGGCGAGGAGGGTGCAGATGTACATACTGGGACGCCAGAAAACGACCAGCGAAGGTCAGAGGATATTTCCTAATGCTGCGATGGAACAACTGGCTAACCAAATTGTAAGTATTTGAAAGTAGCTGTTAAATAATTTACTTATATACTCAAGTGTTTGTTGATCTTAAATTTAGTGTTAACTTCTTTGAAAATTGGACAGTACGAAGCGGCACAGAGAGGAGAAGTAGACTTACACGCTCCTCCTTCTCAAGACGACGCGCTCAATCAAATGCTTGGGAAGAAGGATCACCCGGGGCGTGTTAGAGGATTTGGGGGAGAAGTACGTCAGAAGAACGTATTCCCGCCATCTGCTAGGAAGGGTCAGATGAGTGCTGCTGAAGTCGAGGCGATGGTAGAGCGTAAGTTCGCTGCTGAGCGCCAAGCTAATGACGAGAAACAGGCTGCTGAGCGCCGGGCTATCGAGGAGAGGCTGCAGGAAGCGTTGAATGCGATTGCACATGCGACTACTCAGCAGCAGCAGCTAGATCCTCCTCGACTGTCTTCCTCGTCTAGTTGTGCTCCGGCCGCTGACCCGTACCCGTTTGCCAACATCCAGGTTAACTTTGTTTAACTATTTTTCTCCTAAAATAAAGTTATTTAAATAGTATTAGATTGGACTCACTTATTTATTTCACGTATTATCTCTGTTTATTAAAGGAGCAAAAAAAATGTCGTCTCCAAATACCATTAGACGGGCACCCTGTAGATGCGGCCTACGGGACGGTGTTGCCATCAGGTCCACTCACGCTCATCAGTTTCGTACGTCTACCCCCATTCTACGCGCGTGTGACCTTGGACCTGATAGTTGATGGATTTGAGCATGCATACCTTCCGATGGCGTTTGACAACAAATGCACGCTGATCGAAGCGAAGGGAGACATATTGCCCTGGCCAGCATGTTATATTGTTGTCACCGATGAGGTAAGACTGTTTGACAACCATTTAGTATCTAATAAAATGCATTATTTAGCATTAAGTGTCTAATCTAATCTATTATAGATCCCTGAGCTTCCTCGCCGCGTAACCCGGCCCAGACTAGAAGAGACCAGCGCGCCGGCGAATCCTGATCTCCCTGAGCTTCCTCGCCGCGTATCCCGGCCCAGAGAAGAAGAGATCTGCGCGCCGGCGAATCCTGTCAGAAGTACAAGGGTATGTTCTAGATAATTGTTTAATGTTACTATAATAATCAATTAGTAATTATCTTTACATTGATGCTTTACTGTTTGTGTGTGAAGGGTAAGAATCCAGTGAGTCGGGGTGCGAAAGGTAAGAATCCAGCGCCCGTCCGGGGTCGCACCAGGACTTCTGAGGCGCCTAAAAATAAGCTCGCACTGCCACAAAAACTTGTTAATGTTTTGGGGGCCAAGCAGATGAATCTCTACGACAAGATCATGTTGAAGTCATCTCAAACTAACAACTTCATGATGACGCTTCCAAAGTCGATGTTTCACTACGAAGAAGATATGATGACGGCAATCAACTTTGAGGACATCAGAGAGATGATGTGTGGAGATTATCTGAACATTAACATTATTCAAGCTTATCTAAAGTAAGTGTTCTTTCCTCATACTGTAAAAACATATAGAATAAGTATCTATGAAGTTGCATTGGCTAACTTTTTATAGTACATGTGATATAATAGATGTCTGCTTGAGAGATGTGTTGAGAAGGACATGACCTGCATTACTGCGGTGTGCCCGGAGCGTTTATCGTACGACATGTCACTAGGGACCCGGGGAGGTTTTGTGAATACATGATTCATGCTTCAATGTTGTTGATCAACAGAATAAATTATTCATTCTAATGCCGTATCACCAAACGTGAGTTCTAATATAAAATTACATACTAATTAGCTAACTTTTACCTTCATTTCTCATTTCATTTTGTATTTGACATTGTAGCCACCACTGGGCTTTGTTTATATTCTGCGCTGCCACCGCTACTCTGCTCGTTCTAGATCCACTAGGGCAGTGGAAAGAATTCAACACTGAAGACTTAATCAAAGAGTAAGTTTTAGTATCTATTTAATTGTTTGTAAGTTTTTTGAACCAAAATTAATGTACTTGTTCATTTTGCTAAACGCTTTTGTTAATATATGTAACAGTTGTTACAAAAAAACCCCTCAGGGAGAGTTTGGTGATTTGACCGTCAATTACATCAAGGTTTGGTAATTCATGTATTTCATTCGTGCTGTTATTATCTTTGTACAATTGTTTTACTTTGTGAATTTTGGTGATTTAGTGCCCTACCCAAAAGGATTCTAAGAGTTGCGGGTACTACGTGATGCGGTATATGTACGAGTTCTACAGGTACTTCCCAAGTTTTAAGAATGATATTGACAAGGTAATACGAACGATGTCTTGTATTTAATTTTCGGCAGATTTTTTGTGTCTTTATCTAATCTCATTATGTGTTCCATTCCTTTCTTGTGCAGATTAAAGAGCATTATGCCAGATTCAAGACTTATGCTCCTGCCAACTTGTTGCATGTCAGAGAGAGCATGACAGCCATGTTTATGAGAATGGAGTGGTAGACTAGCTAGCTCTGCTGTAACATATATTTTTTGTTAGTTGCTGCTCTGATTCTAGTTGCTGCTGTGCAACAGATTATATTGTGTAACAAATTATATTTTTTTAGTTGCTCTGATTCTGTTTGTAATGAATTATGCTAGCTGCTGCTGTAACAGATTCTAGCTGTGTATTGAATGTTTTTGTTGCAATTGTGCGCAGAAATGAATTTACAATTGTTATCTCTGTTGCAATTGTGTAACAGATTGAATATGTTACAGATTTTCGATCTGGTGCTTTATTAGATGTTATCTCTGTTGCAATTGTGTAACAGATTGAATATGTTACAGATTTTCGATCTGGTGTTATTAGATGTTATCTCTGTTGCAATTGTGCGTAGAGAATGAATTTGTGTTGTTGGTATTTGATTCAGGTGGTTCATTTGTGCAGTTTCTGCCCTCTGTTGCTATCTGTTACAATTCTGTCTCTGTTGCAATTGTGTAGATTTGTAAAAAAAAAATTACACTTTAGATTACGGTTCTAACAATAACCGTAATCTAAAGTCCTTTGGGCGCGCGCCAAAGACTTTAGATGACGGTTATTGCCAAAACCGTCATCTAAAGTGTCGACTTTACATTACGGTTATTTGTAAAACCGTGATCTAAAGTCCTTTGGTTCGCGCGCGCCAAAGGACTTTAGATCACGGTTTTACAAATAACCGTAATGTAAAGTCAATGACACGCGGGCCGGAAAAGGGACTTTAATTATGGTTTTAAACCGTAATTAAAGAAACGCCATCTTTATTGACGCCCGCGTAGATTACGGTCCAGAACCGTAATTATACACGATTTTGGACCGTAATTAATGGGTCGCGTTCCACCAGTGACCATCCAGACACTTGAGGATATGTTACGTGCATGTGCACTTGATTTCAGACCAGCTGGATTGATAAGTTACATCTGATCGAGTTTAGTTACAACAACAGTTACCATGCTTCGATCAAGATGTCTCCCTTCCAGGCTTTGTACGGTAGACCATGCCGCACGCCATTATGCTGGGATGAGTCGAGTGAGACGGTCATTATAGGACCAGAGTATCTGGAACAAGTTCAGGCAGAAGTTCGCCAGATCCGGGATAACATGAAGGCAGCTCAGGATAGACAGAAGTTGTACGCAGATGTGCCCAGACGTGACCTGGAGTTCACCGTGGGCGATCAGGTATTTCTTAGAGTGACCCCCATGAAGGGAGTATTTCGTTTTGGCCAGAAAGGCAAGTTAAGCCCAAAATATGTGGGGCCTTATGTTGTGACGGAGCGGATCGGCCCGGTAGCTTACAGACTTGATTTACCCACCAAGATGGGCAAGGTACATGATGTATTTCATGTGTCCCAGTTGAAGAAATATATGTTTCATCCGTCTCATGTGCTTCAGCCTGAAAGGCTAACCTTAGAGCCGACCATGCGATCAGTGTTTAAGTGTATAGGGTACGGGGCGTACCCTATTTTAAGGGGGGTAGAGCCGTTTCGGTTATGTGTGTGCGACGTGTTTAAATACATCGTCTATGTTATGTTGTATGGACCTTGTGTCCGATGTTATGTTGTATGGACCTTGTGTCCGTGTTATGTAAAATGACCATGTATTTGAATGACGTTGTTGTATGGACCTTGGTGTCAATGTTATGTAAGTGTTGTTAATGTTGTTATGGAATATTGTTTATAGTATTCCGGTTCTTAATATTAGGATATGTGGAAGTGTGAACTTTGAGGACAAAGTTCTTTTAAGGGGGGTAGATTGAAATACCCCAAACTTAGTATGTTGTTTAAACATTTAAATATGGTATATTAAGATAAAAAGAGTCTTAGAAACATTAGTAAACAATTTAAACCATAGAAAACACAAACAATGCTTAAGGTCAATAAAGGCCAAAATGTGCTCTAAGCTTGGGATAAGCTTGGTTAAGACCTAATGAACTTACCAAGACCTCATTTGTATACTAATGAACATATTAAACCAATTACCAAAGAAAACCAAGCTTGAAAACAAGTTAAACACAAAATGTGCTTTAAGGAGTCTTAAAGCACGTTTTTGAAAAATTGTCTTGTAAATGAGTTTTGAATGGCTAAATGTCCATCATACTCTTTAATTAATATGTGTACTACTTAGTATCACATTTGAAGTCTATATCAATGGGAAATCAAAAATTTCACATCTATGTGCCTTGTTTTAGTGAATAGTAACAAAATAAGCAAGTTTATAACATAAGTTTATATAAGTAAGTTAAATGGTCAACAAAGACTAAAACACCCCTATATGACTAATGGGGGCCGGTTTTTATGAGGTGAGTCACCACCTTGTAAGTTAACAAAGTAAATAACAAATGATAAAGCAAGTTACTATTTGCTTTACTACTTAATATCTCTTAAAAGCAAACTTATCTTCATTCTCTCATTTCCCTCTTCATTTCCCACGGTTCCAAGCTCTTTTCTATCTCTTCTCCATTCTCCATTCACGGTTTTGCAATAGTACCACACACAATTCCATCATTGTCCACTTGTATCTCCTAGCTCATTTTGCCAAATATAATTCTAAGACCACCATTCTCTTCCTCTCATCAAGCTCTTCAATATCCTTTCAAAACTTTAAGAGCTCCATTTTGGTGCCAAGAAGAATCTCCATGGAAGGAGCTTGAGCTCATCTTTTCACATATTATTGTCCTCCTTTGCTTCAAGGTAAGGAAACTCAAAGAAAAATGATGTTTCCCTCATGTTTTTGTGTTGTCCGAAATCACCCTTAATGGTGTCCTTATGTTGCTTTGTTTTCTGCGTAATTTCAACCTTCTCATGGGACTAGGTGGAGTCCTCTCTGATATATAATCAAACTCTCTTCAAGTTCTAAGGTAAAACAACTATCTTAATGTTTTTAAAACAATGTATAATCTAGGGTTTACAATGAGATGAAGCATAAAGCTTGTATACTCATTTTATCATTTGTATAATGTTTAGAAGTTGACAAGCAACTAAAAGCCTTGCCGATTTAGTCAAGGAAACAAGAAAAAGTTGTGAGGAAAAGAGGTAAATGTGCTATCCTAATGTGGTTTAAGTCTTAGGAGAAATGAGCTTATATTGCTTATTAAAATGATCTAAGGAGCCAATGGTGAATGACTTAGTAAAATGTTCTCAAGGGCTTAGTAAAAGGCATATGTATTGTTGGGTGTATTTGCAGGTCAAAGGCAAATATAATGTGGGAAATTCAGTGTTTATGATTTATGCATCTTAAGGGCCTAAGAGCCATGTTATTTAAGGGCCTAAGTGCCAAGCAATTTAAATTATGCACTATATTGTGATGTAGTGCTAAATGAGTGAAGTTTTGTGTATAAGAATGGTCTTGATTGTTTAATGGTGAAAACAATGTGTTTTGGCTTAGCAATGTTCTAGGAGAGTTCATGTCAAAATTTAGATAATAAACAAGAAGTTCTAAGGGTTTAAAATGAGTTTGGTAAGTTAGGAAATGTTTAGAATGGTTAAGTGTTCAACTAGTGAAAGGAACATGCATTATGGTGTTTTAAGGTGTAAAAGGGACTTAAGCATTATTCTAGAGGATTTAGAATGCAAAAGAATGTTTTGGGACACTTCAAGATCATGGTGAGATTGTGTTTAGGACTTGTGTAATGTTGGTGACTAAGGAAGAAGTGATGTGTTGCATGGAGGGGCTACAAGCTTGTAGAGTTATTCAAGGAGTTTGGTTAGGAAGAAAAGATGCTTGGGAGATGATGTTGTAGTGGTGAGAAAACATTTTGGGAGTTGTGTTGAGACTTATGCAAACTTTGGTAAAACAGGTGAAAGTATAAACTTGTAAAGGGATTTAAAGAAGGACATAAGGAATTGGTTTGTAAGAAAAGATGCTTGGGAGATGGTGTTAAAAGAGGTGAGGAAATATCTTGGTATAATGGTTACAATAGGCATGAAACACCACTTGGAAGCCAAAGGATAAAACATAATAGGTGTTAAGGATTTTGGTAACAATTGAGTAAGTGTTTGAGGCTATGGAAATGAGTGTTTTGGCACGTCCGAACTTCCGTCCGGACATGGACGTTCGACATGCCTGTTGTGTTAGAATTTTCTGAGTCTCGGCCAGTGTCCGGACTTCTGTCCGACCATGGATGTTCGGACACACCCGTCTTTTTTCTCAGATTTATCCTCGACTTGCGTCTGAACTTCGGGAAATTCGGACACAAGTTCGGACGCTTGAAATCTTCTTTTGATTTTCTCTCGACCGATGTCCGAACTTTGGAAACTCGGACACAAGTTCAGACATGCATCTGGCTTCACCCTTTGAGCCTCGACTTGCGTCCGAACTTGGGAAACTCGGACACAAGTTCGGACATGCCACTGTTTTGGCCAAAAATCTTGTTTAAGGTTAGGAAAAGTTGCCTAAAAATGGTGATTAGTTAGTAATGATGATATGAGTTTATCTAAGATATGTTAGGTGAGTTATAATGGCAATTAAAAGGGTGAGAAGTTATAACAAAGTGTGAACACAAGATAACTAGTTAAGTGAAGTAAAAGTTAACAATGGGTTAGTACATTAATTAACCGACGTTACTAAATGTGTATAGGATTCTTCAAAGGTGGAAACCAGTCAAAGCAAGGACCAAGGTATGGTTTTTCTGCAGTCTGTTGCCTACCGGTTTACACCGGCTTGTGTGTTGTTTGTTTTTCTGTATTTTACAGCCTTGTAAGACTTAATTCATGTAATGAGTTTACAGTTGTTTATACTATTGTGATGTTATGACGTGACTCATTTCCCTTGTGTGTGTCTAACATGACTTACCACTTGCTTGTGAATTGTTTGTCAAGTTCCACTGTTGAACTTCTAACAAGTGTTAACTGGGAAGTGAGGAATCCGGTTGTCCGGTCACGCGTGTAAGTTAAGAGTAGATATCTGTATCAGATTCGACTCTTATGTTGTTAAGATTGTTCTCCTTTATTCGGCGTTCGATCTCCCGCTAGCTTCCTCCAAAGCTTACCTATTCTGACTTATGATCGGTTTAGTGGGAACATGTGTTTGTGTGGTGTGTTCGGGTCACTATATCCGAACCATCTGTGACTTAAGTTACTCGTTCGAATAACAGAACGGTAATGAGTGTGTGTAACAAGCTTAACATGAGAGTGAACCATTCTCTAGGCTTCTTATGTTGTTTAACCTTCTTGGTTTGTTATTGTGGAAAGAGTATCCACTGTGTATGTGATGTTGTGCTATGCAATAATGTTGCTATGCCATATGTTATGTTATGTTTAAAATGAATGCCATGTCATCATGACAATTAGTTGCGCGTATCCCGGTAGCCGATGGGCTGCGCGTTAACCATACCAGCCAAGGGTTGCGGACCCCCTCGGGGGCTCCATATTTTTACTGCAGGATGAGGATCGAGGAAGCAGAGTGGTTGTAGATCAAGGTTATGTCATACTTTGGATTACTTTTGGACGGTAGGCCCGGGATGCGCCTGTGCTCCCGTGGCGTTGTATTTTGGCACAGTTGTATTGCAGTGATGGTCGTTTACAGTTGACAGTGGAGTTTATGTGTACAGTTTCAGTGACAGTTTGTATTAAATACTCGGTATGTTGGTTATGTATATATATGTGTGGATGTTAGTACCTAATGCTCGGGAGTCTGATCATCAGACCGGTACACTTGCATTTATTCTGCCTTGTTAACCACGTGGGTGGTTGACGGCGTTGTAGCACCGAATTGTTAGTTATTGTTTAGTTATTTTTCCGCTGCGATTTCATCTAATGTTAAGTGTGTAGTAGGGGTGTTACATGGTTATTTAACGCTTATTTAGCGTTTTTCGCTTTTTAAGCATTTCTTCATTTCTATTGGATTTTTTTCCTTACCAATATTACTTAAGCATTATTAGGCCCTTAAATACGGATTAAAATAATCTTAATCACTATATTTAAGTTCGGGGTATTTCAATCTACCCCCTTAAGAACTTTGTCCTCAAAGTTGTTCGAGGTTATAGGTTTACAATGCTTACTCATTCTTACATGTCTAATACCAAAGGTCACACATTCTTCCTCCTTACACTTCCCAAATCCATTACTCACGGTCTCTACATTCCATACCATCCAATGTACAATAATTACTCCAATCCGCATTACTACCAACCATCCGGTTCCTCATTACAAAATTTATACATACATACAATGCAAAGCTATCCCCAAAGCAATGCAATACACATTACAATCCCGCAGGCACTCAGGTCATCTCGACACAAGACTCCTCTATGTCCCGCTGCCCTTGGAATAATACAACATGCTACACTACTATCTTCTCCGGTATAAACTTCCAACCAGTCCTCAATCTCCAGTCTAAGGAAAATTCCTTACAACTACTAATTAGAAATTTTCGAAAACACACAACTCCAAATTCCAATTTATATTCATTACTTCTATCCTATGTGTGATTCTTGTGACCACTTAAGGGGAGCTTCAAGAATCATTCGACCCTGATGTGATCAGCATCAGTGTTGAACTATCTTTCCACCCCAATTTGTGTTCGGTTTCCCTTGATCTGATCAGGATCAAGTTTGACTTCCCACAACAGTTTCAAACAAACAGATAATTCCATTATTTGATTTTATATCTTTTTACTCTTCCTAGTCATGATTACAAATTCATACAACTCCAAGGGATGGAATCTAGTCCATCGATCATCCTCACTCTACTTCCCAAATACTTTACTCTGAGATTCAATACCTAAGTGCTCATTTCATCAACCTTCGCCACTTTCATCCATTACTCTCCAACATCTCAAATAATCTAACTAAGAATTACAATACTTATGAAATTCAGTCATCCTCAATTTACTTCCAATGATTTACCTACGAATACACTACTGATAGACTTCATTCATCCACTACTCTCAATCATTTCATACTACTTCTTCAAAGGATACAATACTTGTGGAGCTCCGTCCACTACTCATTCTCAATTCCTCCAAACAATCACCTAGGGAACTTGCAGACTATATATGTGAGTGGTTAGAACTGGTGTAATTAATACAATTGAGAAAGAAATTAATACTCAAAATATCCATCGGGCTGCAAATAAAACCCGGTCGCAGTAGTATAGTAAGACAGAAGTGGCCGGGGTCAAACCGTGGGACTTATAGCGATATAAAGTAGTACCTAAGCTTGTCACAAAGGGGGGAATTAATTGACTTGTTTTTGAGAAAATAAACAACAGATTAAATTAACTGAGTGGAAGAATATATTAAACGGGACTCCGGGTTCAGGTTTGTATAATCTGATTAATTATGCTATCTCTACCGGTTTATTATAATAGTTTGGCAAAGTTCCTGTTATTATCTTGAGGACTAAATCATAGACTCATAAGAACTCGTTTACGAGAAAATGCTCGGTCTAATCCAGGTTCGAGCAGAACATATGTAAACGGGGTTAAGTGCGAGGAATTATATTTGCATCTGAAAATACTAACTTATTAAATCATAATAAGCTTTCTCCAGATTTACGGCTTAATTAACCTGTCTATTATCACCGATCTGATCAAAATAGACTTAGAAAAGCATTTTAATAAATTCATGAGATTTATTAAAAAGGTGAGAGAAAAACTTTAATCGTAACAAACTGTATTTATTTTAACCGGTAGAAATATAGATTACATAATTAAACAGACTATAAATTAACCTTTGCCCGGAGTAAATCCTCTTAGCCCAACGTCATTAAAAAGACAGAATAAGAAGTAAAAGAAATCATCTGGGAAAGATAATTAATTCAGCTCCACATCTTGACTGCTAATATTTTGTGTAACACCCCAACTACTAACAACACACTTAACAACATATCGCAGCGGAATTCATAACTCACAACATCACTTAACTCTTTGGTGTTACACGCCGTTAGCCACCCACGTGGCTAACAAGGCTAACATACATACATTGTACCGGTCTGATGGACTAAATTCCCGAGCGACTACACATAAATCCCGTTCCATGTCCAACAGTCATTATACACTTACATTACAGCTGTACCGAGTAATTACCAACTAACGCCGATGCATTTTCGGTCTTACTACACCTATAATACATCCACAATTCTCATGACTACCACATACCACACTACCCCGTCCTACTCTCGAACGGCTTCCAGTTCCTTGTACCTGAAAAGTATGGGAGCCCCCAAAGGGGGTCAGCACCTTTGCTGGTATGGTAATCCCGCAGCCCGCATGCTACCGGGCCACGCACAACTATTTGTCGTCTTAGCATGCGGTTGATTTATTTCAAACATGCACAAACTCACACACATATCATGCTTATAAGCAAGCAATCATTAATAGGGCACAAACACAAATTAACACACACACTCAATAACAACACATTTCACTTTATAACATACTCAACTTAATTTCTCTCCTCTGAGAGGATATAACTTTATTTAGGGAATGCCGGGGTGATATAAGCCCGAGCACAACATACATACATTTCCTTTACTTGAGTGGCGGCCTCATATAGGACCGATCACAACATACATAGTTTCCCCCTAACTCCAATAGTGATGAGGTAGGTAAGCCTTGGTTAAGCTTGTGGGTGGTTGTAATTCCAGGAGGAAGAACAACCGTAACATAACAAAGAGGGAGTCGAAGCGAACTTAGGCATCGACACCCTACCAACATTATACATAATTTCCCTCCTAGCCCGATGTGGAGGTCGGGTAGGTAAGCTTTGGCTAAGCTAGTGGGAGGTCGAAATCCAATGAAGGAAAACAACCCTAACATAACAGGATGGGAGTTAATTCACATATATATATTAACTCCCAAACAATACGCGCGACCGGAACGACCGGATTCCTCTCCATACATAACATATACTTATTAGTTAAAGGTTCCCCTATGGAACTTATCACATACATACATCACATAGTTTTACTAACGCTGTTAATCACACAAGGGAAATCACATCCCATGTCAACAACACGGATAACAGTATCCAATGACATCAACATACTAAACGAGTCACATACATCACACATAATCACAACATACACTAACGCACGGATAGCCGCAGTTAGAACGTTCCCGTGGGTTGGGACGTTTATTCCGAATACCGATCTCTTATGTGAACCTAAGGTCGGTTAACTATTATTTAACACATAGTTAAGGTTAAGCGGTATCGGAATTGATTACGCCACAATAATGAATTACTATAAACTCATTTCATGCTTTATCTTACAAGGTGGCAAACACACAGAAAAACACATTGGCATACAAGCCGGTGTAATCCGGTAGGATACAGGTTGCAAGAAAACCATACCTGTCACCGTGGGTTACTCTACCGTGTTCCCGAGGGTTCACTCCAACGCGTCATCTCACGCTCCCCGGGTAGTTTTTGAACAACTGATAACATTTCAAATGTTTTATTAACAACAAGGTCTTACAGTATGTAAACTCCTATTACTCCCATACTTACCCCGTTGTCACGTTATTTTGGTTTAACTTAGTGTACTTAATTCCTTAACTTACTCACTCACTTCCAACACTTGTTTATACCTCTTAGGACCTTTATAAGTCACCAAACAACTCCTAAACATCATATAACATCAACCCCTTTCCTTCCCTTCGGTTTAGACTCAAAAACAAATCAAGAATTTCAATTCTGGTGCTGGTCCGGGACCTTGTCCTGGTCCTAACTCCCGGACCAGCTCAATAGGTAACTCTCGGGCAGAAAAGCAGGGGTGGTCCGGGACTTCATACATAACCTAAGTCCCGGACCAGAGTGTGTGTAAACTCTCGGTCATTTTAATAGGGGTGGTCCGGGACTTAATACTCACCCTAGGTCCCGGACCAAAATGCTAGGCAACTCTCGGGCAAAATTAAGGGGGTGGTCCAGGACTTTGTCCACGGACTAGGTTCCGGACCCTGCTACAGATTTTGCAAATTTGACAGTTTCTAAATCTGTTACAGCTCCATTCTTTCACCATTGATCTTCCAATCTTCACCAACTAAAATCCTCATGTTTTAGCACCTAATTACTCATCTGAACCACCCTTAAACCAAGCACCAAGTGCACTAACAAACTCTAGTTAATTTCACTTAAAATTCACTTACACTCTCATAACTAGTTTTCTAGTTTTCCCTTAACTCTTGTAACAGATTTGGTAGTTTCTTTTACCATTCAAACAGTGCCCTTCCCAGCACTTCAATTGACATTATATCTACTCCTCATACACACTTCTCCTTAGTTTGGTTTCCAAATCATTAACCACCCACTTGAATCCCCTTAACACACCTAGCTTTCTTCCTTTAATAAAAACACTCAAGCCCAAATCTCCTAAACAAATTTTGACAGCACTTGGCTACTTTCTTAGCATTCTCACCAAAATAAAATCTGCTCACAAACACTTCTTCTCCCCTGTTTGGTTTAAACATCAAAACCACATCAAATTCTCATTTATTCACCATCTAAACTAGCTTAGTTCCCAAGCTTATTTCTCACACTTAAACAACATTAAACATTCTCATTCCCACTCAATATTATTGTACCATGACTACACCAATTAAAGAGCATTAATCCAACTCTAAAATCTGTTTCACAAGTCAAATGAAACTAACTCAAGGTAAGCTCATTACCTTGTATGTTCTCGGTTTTCTCTTCCCTTCTTCCTCTTCTCTTGTTCACTCTTTCTTTTCTTTTTCCACACCACCCAAGGGAGTATAGATTGCTAGCTACAATCTCATTCCCCCATTCACACATAACAACCTAATTAATTCACATTCTCCACACAAGAACTAGTATTTTAAGGAGCTAGTTTTTGAAGCTTAGCTTAGGTATTACCTTAGAAAGTCCAAGAGGATAGCTTGACAATCAATTGAAGAAGTTCTCAACACCCACAAGAGCATGGTGGTTCGGCTGAAACGGAAGGGAATTTTCAACGTGGGGAAAAATTCTCCAAACTTGCAAAACTAGCTTGAAATGGTCTATACTCTTACATATTATTACCTTAAGGCATCAAGGAGATGAAGGTGGGTTAGAATCAGCTCTTCAAGCTTCAAAAGCTCAACACCCATGGAAGTGAAGGTGGAGGAAACAAGATTTTGAGGGGTGGAAAACGTAGCCCTCGCCGATACGAATCTAACGGTGGCAATTTTGTGCGATTCGGTGTAGAAATGAGCAAGTGAGAGGAAGAGGAAGATGGGGGCTTGGTGCTGTTCGGTCTCGCGAGGAAGAAGAAGGAGTTTAGAGAGCTGGGCAGAACAATACGTGAAATGAAGAAGGAGGAGGTGAGAGGTAAGTAATTTAAGTTACTTTTACTTTATACTATTTGCTTTATTTACTTATTTGTCCTCTTATTACTTAATAGCTAAGCAAGCTATTAATGGGTGCATCCTTATTAATTAAAACCGACCCACATTAATTAATAGCCCGGGTCATTTTCGTCTTTTCGAATTAAACGCGTCTCGTCTCCCGGTTTCGTCACTATTCACTTACCGGGTCCGTTTTCCGGAATTTTCTCGTTTATTTAATTTTAATGGTTATTATACTCCCATTAATATTTAATTATTGTTAATAATCAACTATTATTTTTACGGGGTCATTTAACTGTTTAAAATCACATTTTCGGATTTTCTCGAAAAACGCGTTTTAGGACTCCGTTAGCGTTTTTACGCATGGTTTGAATCCGTTTTCTTCCGGAATTTTCCCACATGTTATTAATGTGTAATTAAGGTATAAAAATACATTTATCACTCTAACGAAGGTTATGTACCTCCTAAAATAATTAAATACGCGGTTTCACGTTTTGTGACTTTTACGCATTTTCTTATCTTTTTTTTTGGTTTTTATTTCTTCACCAATAATCTTAAGGACTTAATTAGCCTTAGAAAATTATAATTTCATAGTTAATTAACATATTAAGGTTTGGGGTATTTCATTTTGGGCAGAGGTTGGACAGAACAACGGTATGGAAATGGAATGTTTTTATGGAATGAAGAGTTGTATGGATTTTATGTGGATAATATGTGGATGAGATGTATGATTTTTCGAGAGTTTTATGGTATTTTTATGGAAGGAAAATGGCATAAGTTTGGGGTGGAATGAGATATGATTTAATGGAGGTTTGGAGGTGTATTTATAGAGAAATATAGGGTAAATGGGGTGGTAAGGCGGTGGTATTTGCGTGTGAAGAGATAAGGATTTTATCTCTTCACACGGCTCCTTTCTTGCTGTCAAAATAGCAGTGTGGTCCGGACGAGGTCGATTCCTGTCTCGGGCGCGCTGGCATGAATTGGTCCGGACCAGGTGATCTGGACACTGGTCCGGACCAAAGGTCTTTTGCCTCTAAAATGTTCATTTTAGCTCCGATTTGATCCCCGTTTTCGCCTACGCGTTCGTCTCCTCGTGTACTTTGCTCCTAGCTTGGTTTTCCTCATGTTTAACCAATAAATTTTTGAGATAATCAATAAAACATAAACTAGAGGAAAACTAACCAAAGTGGAGAAATGAGCAAGAAAAGTGCTAATATAATATATGAAATACACCTATAAAACATGCTCATTTGGACACTTATCAGAACTCAATTTCCTCTAGGTTCTACATCGGTTTTGTACCGACTCATGTTATGGTATTTGCATCTCTCGTGCCTAATTACCACAATTACAATATGAATGAATACATATGTTTATTAACATAAGTACCAATTATCAATTTGATTCTCATTCGTGCTATGCACATTATAATTTATGTGTTTTATTCATGAAGTTTACATTAAGCGGTTTTCACTCTACCCCCCTTAAAAGGGATTACGCCCACGTAATCTATCATATGTAATTATTGAACATTGGTTCATTCGATTCGGGCACTCTGAAGCATTTTAGCTTCTCTACGGTTTGTTATATGATATACTCTGGTCAAAGGGTCTTAACCATACTAATGGTTTAGTCCTTGCACAAAGAATTCCTATATGAGTTTATTTAACTCATAATTAATTCGGGTCTAGCCTATTAGGATTCAAGGCATTGATAGCCATTTCTCATACGTACTAGGTTTATTTCATTCCTTAGCTAGGGCCCACTAGCTTCTGCTGCGCGACCCTGATAACCTTAGTGCTCAATTCGCTCTTTGGTTATTCTAAAAATGATACTTATCGCCTTTTTATCCCTCTATTGTGGGAGTAAGGTTTACTAGTAAGTGGGGTATTTTTTTACCTTGCTTAAACTCAATGAGTTTTAGATTATAACCAGCTCTCTGGTAATCTATTATACATACTATTCATACTCCTATGATTATTCACTAAGTTCCTCCGACTTATTGTCGGGCGAGGTTAAGTCACTACTTAGTTGTAGTGCTTCCTCTATTGTCAATAGCTTCTGAATTATACCAGTTCTTCTGGTTCACTACAAGTTTCTTTACTTGTATGACCTTGCATTCTCTATGCGTCAGTCCTAGTGACTTTCTTACATCTTCTTTCACCTTTTATTCCAATGGAATTCACCTCTTGTGATAGTTAGTGTGTGTTACACTCTTCATGCTTCTTTGGCCTTAGGCCGCAAGGTTTGTTGCTAAGCTTGCTTAACTGGCTTATGCCATGTTTTGTGTGAAAAGAAGGGTTTACTACGGTTTACATTTTTCCATATTCGTAACTATCCCACTAGATCATTAGCTGCACATGTGCAATACCAAAACACTCAGTCATACAGAGTGTAGAGGCGTAAACACTTGACAGTAATTCACTTATGTGATAGGAATGAATATTTTTGCTTGTCTTCTCATACTTATACTCCGCGTCATCATCAAACTACTCCTTATAGCGGTCGCTTCTTGCGCACCGTATTCTTACTCATTATACAACATCGTTTTTGCTGTTTCTGTTACTGTGGTAGTTTCTCTTTACTCATTGCTACTGTCATTGGCACCATTTCATTATGGTGTGAATACACTAGGAGGTTCCTAGTTCATATGTATGATGATTGTCGTAGCATACCGCAATGGTATTATTTTCCCCATGTGGAGATGTTTTATTTAGTTTAGGTTTCATGTGTAGGTTGGCTTACCTCACATTATTTCCATCATTTACGATACCATTTAACAATTATCTTGGTTGACCAAGGATAAGGTAATTTATCGGGTTACAAGCTCTCTTGAGCGTGGGTCATTCGTGGTGTTCAATGGGTATTCACATTGATTGTTCCTGACAATTATTTTCTTTCCAGTGCTGAGCATTGGTTATAGGCTCTAGTTGTGTAGTATTACTTTTGTTTTTACATCACCGGAACATCCCCAAGAAGCTTCATGGGTTTTCTGGTCCCGTTCTCCAATTGAAGGGTATTTCATCACTGGTAAGTGAAGGTTCTTGTTGACAAGGTTTACTCTGTTGGTATTCATACAATGGTTCGCCATATGCTTGGTTGCGTATGGAGTATGCTTGCTCCTTCGAGTCTCTATGCTCTCTAAGCGTTGTGCTTTTACAGTCCAAAACCTCTTGTAGGCGTATCATGCATGAGAAACGAAACCTGCTTGCTCGCAGACCTGGGCCGACAGTGGACATCAGAGGCGCAGACACTCATCTTCTGGACCGACACTCATCTCCTGGACCGACATGCATCCTCATGTCGCATGGACATGGCTCTGAACTTAGATGGGCTGCATCGATTTCTCCATGGGCCATGCAGATAGCACGCCGACATGCACAAAGACGGAGGCGCGGACGAGACATTCACATTGGAGAAACAGCCATGCGCACCTGAATCATCTTGGACCAATATCACGTGGGCTTAACATTTGACATGCACATGGACTGACAATTCGGAGGCGCAGACAATGATGAAACGGGGCGCGGCATATATACAAAGACGGCTATCACATATCACGGGGGAATTCGGAAACCCACACAACCCTAGCCGCGCAGAGAGCAGTAGACAGAGGAGGGAGACAACAGTCAGTTCTGCCAGACCGGAGTAGAAGACAGAGACCGAATTCGTCATCGTTCTACAATTAGATGATGTTTTCTAACCTCTTAATTATTGTTATTATTTCTTTGTCTCCGATGCCTGAGTAGTTGTTTAGAATTCTGGTTTACTATGGATAACTAGTCTATTATTTTGTTTCCTGAGTTGTTACATATAAATTCTATTCAGATTGTAGTTTTATTCCTTGTTTATTATTGAATTCTCTTGTGATTATTTATTGCTTGAGTTTATTTGGTATGAATTGCTTACAAGTGAGAACTGCGGTGTTCATTAGACCATAGGAATATTACCAGTGAAACTACAGATGGAAATTCCTGGGGATTAGCTGACTAGAAACCAGATGAATCGTTAACACTATTAGTTAATTTGTAAATTCGTAACGAGAGTTAGGATTTGGGAATTTCTAGTAAGAATCTATTTTACGGGAGACCGGTTTTAGATTAATTTAGATCTGAGGTTGCAATCTAGAATTTAGAAAACACTCAGGAAGGGAATTGATAAACTAGGGAGAAGTAGTAAACCAGTATTCGCTTTTTAGATTTATTAGAAACTCACTTTTAATTGTTTTTATTATTGTTTATTTAATTTCTGCAACCAAACCCCTAAGTTTATTGTTGTTATTTTTCTTTAGTTTATTAGTTAGTAGATTAAAGATTCAAACTAGACACAGCCTCCTTTGGTTCGATAACCTAGAGAATACTACCTAGGAAAACTTGCTACGACAGACCAGTACACTTGTTGCAAATACGTTTCATACCGTACAAGTTTTTGAAACCAGATGAATCATTAACGCTACTAGTTAATTTGTAAATTCGTAATGAGAGTTAGGATTTGGGAATTGCTAGTAAGGATCTATCTTGCGGGAGACCGGTTTTAGATTAATTTAGATCTGAGGTTGCAATCTAGAATTTAGAAAACACTCAGGAAGGGAATTGATAAACTAGGGAGAAGTAGTAAACCAGGATTCACCCTTTAGATTTATTAGATAATCACTTTTATTTTTTCCAGTTTATTTAGTTTATTTAATTTCTGCAATCAAAC
>JAIOTZ010002260.1:0-21052 GCA_023374045.1 Limonium bicolor | reverse complement strand
AGACTTTGAGCCTCCATTCTCCTCTTGTTCCAGCCGGTTTTAGTCTTCAAAAGAGTGCTGGAATCTTGTTGTGGTAGTTATCAAACACTCTTCTAAAGATTTGGAAGGTAATCTCTCATTTTTGAGCTTTAAACTCTCCTTTGTGCTTAAGGCTGATTTTAGTGCTTAAGTTTCACAATGCTCATTAGTGTTCTTTGGCATGGCTGTAGCATTAGGGGATAAAACCCCATTTCATCGGTTGTGAAAGAAAGAGCAAGAAAGAACAACAGGAAAGGAAGGAGGAAAGAAAGGAAAGAAATTAAGGAACTCTAAAGTAATGGAGCTACTTTGTACAGATTTTGTATATTTTAGTATGAGAAATTTCATGGCTTTAGTATTGCGTAAGGTAATGTATTGGTATCCAAGTAATTAAGGTATTTTGGTATTGAGCATGAATGCTTAAGGGCCTTAGATCCAAGTGTTAAGGTATTGGGATATATATAATGTGCAGGAAATTTAAGGTGTTGTTAGTGGTTGAAATGATATGGGTATTGGAATTGAATGTGTGAGCTGAAATATGCATGTGGGCAAAGTTAAGATTATAGGGGAGACTCTATCGAAATTGCTCTAGAAACTTGATGGCTTTAGTGTGTTGATAAGGATAAAAGAACCTAGGGATACCTAGGTGTTGTAGAGGTGAATTTAAGTGGCTAAATTGCCTTGGTTTTGGATTAGAAGAGATGATGTATTTGGGTGAATGTGGAGATGAGAAATGATTAGTTGTGGTATTGGAAGTGCATTAGTGTGGAACAAGGAGTGAGTAAGAATGAGGAGCAAAATCTGTAGCAAATGGTGTAGGAGGATCTTGTAATAGCTAGAAAAGAACTAGTGCTCAAGACTTTGAAAACAAGAGTTGAACTTGGGTATAGCGAATGCATTTGACTAGGATGGAATTGTAAAGGTCAAATTGAGTGAGAACAAGGTAATAACTGTCAAGAATTTAGGTAATGCACTAGTGTGCAAAAGTGTTGAAATGGAAATTTAAATTGGTAGAATTGAACAATAATTGGGAAATGAATTGGACCAAGGGTTTAGAGCATGACTAAGAGTGTTTTAAGGTGCTTAAATATGTAGAAAACATGTGGAAAGATTATGGAATGATTAGGTAAGGATTAAGGTTGGATTAGGGGTTGAAAATGATGTTTTAGCAGATTTTTAGCAGGGTCCGGGACCTATCCCTTGGATAAGGTCCCAGACTACACCTTAAAATGCCCCGAGAACACCACTGAAGGGTTGGTCCGGGACTTAAGTCCAGGACCACCTTAAAAATCAATTCGAAAGTTAGCCAAAGCATTGGTCCGGGACTTAAGTCCAGGACCAAGTCCTGGACCACACCAAAAATGCTCCCGAAAGTGTTTTAAAGCCTCTAAATGAACGGGGATTGATGGGTATTGGTCTTAGATGATGTTTAGGACTTGTTTGGTGACATGTAAATGTCCTAAGATGTATAAACAAGTGCTAGAAGTGAGTGAGAAGTAAGTAACAAATGTAAATAAGTTTGAAATGTAAGGGGTAAGTAATTGTAAGTTGGGAAACTCTAAAGATTAAAAGAGTTAGGTTAATTAAGAGAATTAACCGTCCGACTTCATGTACGTTATAGGATTCAAATGGTTGGATTCCGAAGGAAAGTCGGGGATCGAACAACTACGGTGAACGGTATGATTTTCTCATGCCCCGTATGCTACCTCTGCTACTCTAATTTGTGTGTTTGTGTGCTATGAGATCACCTAAACAAGATAAAATGCACGAATCGGATTTATTGCACCTTCTTGTACTTGTATGTATTTTATTGTTGTTTGTATTTGAACTCTTAGTTTGTATAATTCATGAAATGTATGAATATGATGAGGTGTTTGAATGGTGGTTGTGCATTTGTGCCAACCCTTGACTTAGTGATTTTGACTGCTTCTCCTAACTCACTAACTATGTAACCCTCTAACTTTGAGTAAATTGGTAATTGGAAGTATGTAAGAAGCCCGATATAGTTCGGCCACGCGTGAGGATGAGGAGACACAAGAGGTTAGATCCGATTCCTGGCCTTAATCTTTTCCATGGTCCAAACCCCTTAAATGGGTAGCAACCTGGATTAGTGAGCCACCCTAAAGCCCGGTGGTGGGACGGTGTAGTCCCTGCCTGGAGGTCACACCGACTTAACTTGAGTATAAAGTAAGTAAGTAAGTAAGTAAGTAAGTATTTGTAAGTGTAAGACCAATACTGGTGCAAGTCATATGGTCCCGAGTAAAAGAGTAAAGAACATCCGATTAACCCGGATGGGTAACTGGCTAACAAAGAATGAAGTACAGATTTGTGAATTGTATCCCATTGTAAGTACGGTATCCTTGTGTGTGTGTACTTGTATGTATGTACCTTGTATGATTGTAATGCTTTCCGTCATAGCATGTATAAAATGAACCGCATGTATTCGACCAAGTAGTCGCCGTACCCCCGTTAGCACACGGGGTATGAGAATTTCATATGCAGCTTTTGCTGAGCCCCTTGGGGCGCTGTTTTTATTTTCCAGGTACCAGAAGCTGATTTGGTCGAAGTTAAGACCGCTTTGCTATATTTAGTTTACGGGCTTGTAGCCCTTTGTATTGCCGGTGTACCGAGTGGTACTCCTTAGGTATTTTTAGGAAGCGTATAGACTTGTGAGAATATTATAATTTGGATGGTAAACTAGTAGACTCGGTATATTGTATGGTAAGTATTGAGCAATGTATTGAATGGAGAATTGTTGTACTCGGTTTGTAATTGAAGCGTGGGTTGTATTTGTTTAGTACTCGGGTATTCCGGTCCATCAGACCGATGCTGTAATGGAAGTAGGCCTTGTTAGTCACGCGGGTGTCTAGCGGCATTGTATCACCCGCCGTTTTGTAAGGAATTATCCGCTGTGTAAGTATGGAAGTACAAGGTGATTAGACTGTAATGATGAGATTAGCGGTAGGGGTGTTACATCTATTGTCATCAATGTCATGGTTATTCTGCACTCTTTCTGACTGGATTTTCCCTCCTGTTTTTACAACTAGGGACATGTCCGAATGTTCGTCCGAACATCCATGTTCGGACAGGCCTCGAGAATGTTTTTAACTTTCGCAGTTGTGTGTGTGTCCGAACATCTGTTCAAACTTGAATGGAAGGACAGCATGGGAGGACGGGTCAGAACTGTAAGTCTCGGCATTGGTCCAAACTTACATGTTTGGACCACGTACTTGGATTTTATCGGAACTTGTGTCCGAAATTACATGTTTGGACACATGTTTGAACGCTAGTATTTTAAACTCTTGACTTGTGATCGAACATCGATGTCCAGGCACAAGTTCGGACGCTCTCACCTTCTGTTTTCAAACTCGAAACTTATGTCCGAACATCAATGTCCGGACACAAGTTTGGACACTTGAGATTTCTGTTGGGGTTAAAACCTAATTCGGCAAGTGTACCGGTCTTTGTAACAAGTTTTCCTAGAAAGTATTCCCTAGGTTATCGAAACCAAGGAGGCAGTGTCTAGTTTAATCTCAATTTAAAACAACTATTAAATTAATGAAAAGAGAAAACATGAATTGGGGGGGGGGGGGGGGGGTTGAATTGATGAAGTTGTAATTCTAAAATTAAGTAAAATAAACAACAACAATAACTGTAGAAAGGAAAGTGTTGGTTTTCTTGATAATTTTGGGAGAAATCCCGGTTTACTACTCCTCCTTATTATCGGTTCCCTTCTCAATGTGTTTACCAAATTATAGATTAAAATCCTAGATCAAATTTTTTTCACGTTTGGTCTCCCGCTCGGTGAATTATAATTAACAATTACCAAAACCTAACTCTCGTTAAGAATTTCCTAATTGCTAAAAGCTTTAAGCACGATCTAGTTAGATAATCAGTTAATGTTTTAGAGGAATTGGTGTCTCCAATTTAACTGGTTTGGTTTATGTAGTCTATTGAATGTCGCGGTTCTCACTTGTAAGCAGACAAACTAGTAATCTCCAATAATTGGCCAGACCATCAAAGAATAAAGATAAACAAAAAACAAAACTTTAATCTGATTAAACTGGTAAATTCACAAAAATAATGGAACCTCGAATTTGGATTACATAGCAAACCGAAATCTAAAAGTACTACTCAGCCATAGACATGTTAACAATAAACAAATCTATATAAAATAGTATTAGAGAAGTAGAACAAGAAGAAACTCCGATTGAAAACTCCGTGTTGAAGTATGTGTCTCAAATCTCCAATATGCTCTGTTCAAACTCCCATTGAAAATATCAAAAACTCTATCTCTCTCTCTCTCTCTCTCTCTCTCTCTCTCTCTCTCTCTCTCTCTCTCTCTCTCTCTCTCTCTCTCTCTTCTGATGTCAAAAATCACTCGTAGAATAGAAGATAGGTCAAAAGTCTAATATATGCCCTCTTTTGTACTAGGCGCGCCTCTGTTGATAAAAATAATATTTTTATCTTTAAGAATATCATAGCAAAATTGTTTCCCTTCACTAGTATTAGTCCATGTTGGTAAACCAGTACACAAACCCGGGTCATTTCTAAAAATACACAGTAGGCTTCACGATAGGTTGGTCCGGATTTGTTAACAAGTACACAAACCCAGACTATGTCTAAAAGTAGGCAGAAGGTTTCTCGGAAGGATGGTCTAGGTTTACTAACACGTACATAAACCTGGACCATGTCTGAAAATAGGTAGAAACTTGATCGAAGAGCTGGTCCGGGTTTGCATCCAAGACCAAAACCCGGACCAGTTGTAGACAACTTTTTCCTTTAAAATCATTATTTGACTCCCGGTTTGACTTCCATTGGTTGAATCAAGCTCCAAAGTCTTTGTTTAACCATCTTCTTGAGCGTTTTACCCTGAAAACACATCAAACCAATCATAGGAGACAAGTATAACAATAAAGCGTAAATAAGACAATACGGAGAGAATTTAAAGTCATAACATAGATAATTAAGCATGAATAAGCCTCGTAAACTTAGGCAAATTCCTGACTTATCAATTTCTCAACATGTTTTCTCTCGGCTTGTGTCCGAACATCAACATCCGGACACAAGTTTGGACAAGGCTTCTTTTCCAGTTTTAAGACTCGTTTGAAGTCCGTTTTCGAATCCGTTTGCGTGTTAGACCCATATCGACGCGTTATTTCATTTAAGGAAAAATCCAGGGTGTTACAATGAGAGACAAATTAACTTATAGGTACGATCATGCTTTTAGTCGTTAATCCAGTTTAACTTCTTATGTATTGTTAACTAATCTCAACATTGAAATTAGAAAACTACAAAAGTTACTTTAATAATTGAATAGAGTATTAAAACGCATAATGAACTGGAACTAAAATATTATGATAATAAAGTTAGTGATAAGATTACATAACATAAATTCTATGAAATAGGTTTGCTTTCTCAACCCGGGGAACTAAAATGACTACTCACTCATGAATTCAGAAACATAATTAACAATGTAAGTGAACATTGAATGAATAAAAGATAAGGAAAGATAAACTCTAGTTTTGAAGAAACTTCGATCCAGATCCTGGTTCAGTTCTCCGTTAATGTGTTGGTTGCTTCTAACTGATCTGAGGTGTAGCAGCCCTGCACCTCAAACTGGTGTGCATGGTGAAAGTAGTGTTGATGGATGAAGGTGATGGTGGATGGTAGTATGGATGGATCGGTGGAGATGGTGATAAAGGTAGTAAGTGTAACACCCCTCATAACAAATACGTAATAGTCGCTCACGTGAACAGGAAATAAATGCGTCTCACAGCGGAAGTGATTACAGTAATAGAACTCACATGGGTGTTACTTGCCACCACTCGCCCATACGAGTGATGTAGCAGTACAACATCTTACAAAATTAAACATAAAAATACAATCCGCAGTGACAACGAGATACCACCTACATATCTATCTAAGTATCTAAAGCACAACTACTGTGAGCATCTAAACATAATCCAAACCAACAGCGTTCTAATTACCCAGTCCCGCACTTCGGCTTCAACGTGTTCAGCAACCTGCACAATAAGTGTAGTCTCAGCGATAGACGCTGAGTATGCCGGATCTGGACCCTATTGGTCACTTGTCATTTTTAACCGTCTTGATATTAGGTTGATTTCATGCTTTGTCATTTTACAGATATAATAATTACTGTAACAACATGCATGATTATATAATCATTCCTCCAATTCAAACAGTCATATATGGATATACATATTACTGTCATACATCATACAATACAATGGCATTGAGAACTCATTCATCGTATGTTGGCATCATCACATAGTACATCACTCGGCCCTCCGGGCCTTCACATATCAATAGTTTTAGTTAGCACTGTACAACATTCGGCCCCCCCGGGCCCTCACATATTATTAGTTTTGGTTAGCACTGTCGGGCATCAATTAGGACAACCCGAAATATACTCACTTGGACAGTAGTCCCACGTACACACAAGGTGCTCACTGCCCTGATCATCCGAAGACTCTGGGCTAATTCACTTTGCCTTCGTAAAGGCGTCCATTTAGGTGGCCAAGGGCCTGGTGCCAACGGTAGCACACTCCGCCTGATGATCTATCTAGGCTCGATCAGGATTAACTAGGGAAAACCCGATTCGGGATAACCCAAGAGATCTCTACGCGCGACCAGCAGCCAGTGACTGTCTGGATTAAGGTACATCATCACATTCATTCACTCTCCACTGTTAGCTTTGTTAGTTAGATAGTCAGTTACACTTTTGTTATGGAGCACATCACTTAATTTGTTGGCTGCCCTATGGGTCTTACGCATGCCTAGAATTATTCTAGGTAACATTCACGTTTGAGTCAAAGCTCTAGAGACCGACAATGTCGTGTCCCGTTCCTAAGTATTTTACCTAGGTTATAATTACATACTTGTAATACTTAGCGCATTAGGTCAGACAACAGTGGTCACACCACACATTTCGCATATGTAGTTTTATATAAGTCGATCTATAGTCGACGTAATATTAGTCCCGTAGGATGTTCGTGCATAAGTAAATAATGCAATGAACATAACTACTGAAATACCCCAAACCTAAGTATGCTAAGTAAACATCAAATTATGATGTAGCAAGGCTAAGATATGCCTTAGAAAGATTGGTAGGCAATTTAAACCAAGGAAAACACAAGAAAGTGCCTTAAGGGCAATCAGGGCAAAACGTTGTTATACCCAAAATTTTGACCCCCCTGGTTAGGGTCTGCAAGGTTTTGGTGTCGTGAGGGATATTTGATCGGGTAATGAGGGATTCCGGCTCGATCGGTGTGTTCCAGGGCCTGAGGAGCAGTTTCGTCATTGTCAGGGGCGTTTTCGTAATTTTTAAGGCTTCTGAGTTCTCCTATAGGCTTTCTCTCTCCTCCAGAGGGTGCCCAAATCAGCTCGGAATGCTTTGATATTTTAACCCATGATAGAGGATGACATTTTAAGCATAATGGCGTTGGAATTTTGATTTTTCGAATTTCCAATAATTTTCTAGCAATTTCTGACTGAATCTGACGAGAAATTCAATTTAAAAATGCTCCAGCATTTAAAAAATTCGTTTCCACCTCAGAAAATTCATAATATCCATTCTTGACATGTGGTTAAAATTTCATAGCAAAATTCCTTTGGGAAGTTGCTTAGTTAAAATATCGAAAAATCTTACTTTTACTAGATTCTCTTTATCTTTAAGGAAGTCTATATAAGGGGATAGGTTTTTGGATAAAATCAGAACCTCACATGCTGAAGAACCCTAGAGAGTCAGAAAACACGGCCTCTCTCTCTCTCTCACGTTTTCCAACACCCGGCCACCCAAATCATACTGAAAATCCCCCGAAATCACCATCTAAACACGTTTTCCAATCCCCAAAGCACCAATAATCATCAAAACCTCACAAAAACACCTCTAAAACGTGAAGAACAGCAAGAACAACCAACAACCAGAAGCTTGGGTCGAAATCCTCTCGGGTCTGCCATCAACGGAGCACTCGACGAGTCCCGGTGTGAAGAAACGTTGTGAATCCGAAGGTAAAACAGGTAGAAACTCCACTTCCCTGATTCACCACGGTATTATCTGTCTTGCCTCAAAATTTGGGCTCAAACTAACCTTCGTAGGCTTCTGTATTGCTGTTTATTTAAGCCTCTGTCAGATAACTTGTTTGCTAAGTTTCGTGCTTAATTCGAATTCAAATTGAAAACTTTCAATCACTAACGTCTTGTACATCTTTCAGGCTACACCCATAAAATTTGAGCTCAAAACACCCTCGGGAACCTTCTGAAAACCCCTGTCCGTGGGTGGTCCGTGACCTCGGACCTATGGTCCGGGACCTCGGACGCGTTGTCCGAGACCACGGACCCACGGACGGCGGCGGGATTTTAAAAATTCAAAATTTAGGTTTTTCTAATAATGTCCGGGCCCACGGACCTGTCCGTGGCCCCGGACTTGCAAATTTTTGTTTTCCTTTAATTTCGACTTTTCTGTATTTAGGTTAACTGGGGTCCGTGGTTTCGGACATTAGGTCCGTGGCTACGGACGGAAAAAATTTGACCTAATTCTGCCTCCGAAACCCTAGTTTAGGTAGCTTTCAATTTCACTTTTTTTCTGTCAAAAAATGAAAAAACACAAAAAAACAGAAGCGCGCACTTAGGTTAAAAACGACTTTGTATAAGCCGTATAAAACAAGTAGAGGAAAAACGACCTAGGAAGGGTAATGAAAGTAATTGAACCCTAATAAGTCGAATATCAAGCCCCCGAACCCGAACTCTCCTTTCCTAATTTAATCTAGGTAAAATTAGGTGGCGACTCATAATAGGTTCCAGTGAGCTAGCTTAGGTTTTAATAATTATTGTTATGACATAGTTATTAATCTTAGGTTATAAGTGGACCTAAAACCCGTTTAGATCCTAATCAACTTTATCAACATAGGATAGGGTTTAAAATCGAGGCTCACAGACTGGCGACTCTGCTGGGGACAAACTTCTTAATTTTAACTTGTTTGATTTTAAGAGAGAGGGCTTAACTTGAAAATGTTTATTTATGGCTTTACTATGTTTGTTTACTTTTGTGCGCACTTTAATTTTTGCACCCTTGCATCATATGAGAGCGAGGGTCCATGCAAGCCAATTTCACCCCGGGACCCGTTTGAGGGTCCCCTGTCAGGGACTCACACCTTTTAGGTGATGTGAATAAGCGAGGGAAAAGAGGAGGGTGTCGTCTAACCACACCCCCTTAATACCTGGGCCTTAGCCCCAAGCGTTTTCCTGGCAGTACCCTTACCAAGCCCAATGTTTGGTCATTCAAAGACCCGACCGTAGACGCACACTTAACAGTGATGTGAAAAAGTGGGGAAGCCCAAAGAGAATAGCGTGCAAGCCCTATTCCTTTGTGGTAACCTGGGCCCAAGCCCCAAGCACCTCTCCGGATCGATCCATTCCCAAGTTGATTTAACCGTCAAGTGAGGACATGTTGAATTTGTGTGGGCCTTGTTTGCTTGTATGATCGGCCCACTACCCCGCCTAGAGATTGATAGGAACTTCTCCTACATCAACCTAGCCCAACACGAATTGGCAACTCTATTTGTTTGCGGCCCAGAGGCCCTGTTTGGTTTAACATGTGAGTCGTTCGGGCTTCGGCCCAAAAGCCTAGACTTAGGTGATTTCTCTTCTGGCCCAATTTGAATTATCCAATTAGTTCTAGGCCCATAAAAAGAAATCCACCTGAACTTGAAATAGCTCACAAATCCTGCAAGTAAAATCTTTGTCAGCTTAGCAACCATCTTCTCTGACCCAAAGAAAGTTAGGCCCATTTGTGATCTAGGGATCATTCCAGCTCATATGCTTTTCTTGCGGCCCAAACAAGTTTTTACCTAGAACTTCTTCACGGCCCAGAATTTTAGCTCAGTCCACTGTTATTTTCCAACAGATAAACCCGAATCCAAAGTATGGCAGAAGGAGGAAACCCAGTCAGCATGGAGGCCCAGTTTGCAGCCTTAGATCAAAGGTACATGGCTGCCTTGGACGCCATGGAACAGAAACATAGGTCCGCCACTAATGACATGGAGGCTAAGTATGTCACCATCATCGAAGAGTTGAAAAGCAAAATCAATTCCCTTGAGATTGGTCATCAGGAAAACATTTCAGGAAAGATAGCCGACTCTGGGAACGGGCGCGACTACATCGAAGTTAACTCCGTTGAGGCCCAGGATGCACAAGGATTTGTAGGGCAAGTCGTCCCGGACTACCAACTAGCCGCAGAATTCAAGAAGGCTCTGAAAAGGATCGAGCGCATGGAAAAGGCTAGCAAGCCGGTTGGCCTCGATTACCTTTCCATGACATCGTATCCCGAGGTTGATCTTCCGCCAAAGCTGAAGATGCCCACACTCGCTTTGTACAAGGGTTCCTCAGATCCACAGATTCATTTGGCTATGTTCGACCGGGAAATGTCCATCTTGGGGCTCAACGACATGCAAAAAGCCAAAGTTTTTGCTCGCTATCTAGACGAGACTCCTCAGCGTTGGTATCTCACTCAGAAGATGAATACCAAGACCTACGAGGAGGTTTGCGAGGCTTTCCTAAATCATTTCGAGTATGCTAAGAACCTCGAGGTCACCAGAATCGATCTGGCAGGAACTCGACAGAAAGACGGTGAGTCCATGTCTGACTTCATCAAGCGTTGGAGGAGAAAGGCTGCAGCCATGCCTACCAGAATGGACGAGCAGGAGCAAATCCGCATGATAATTGAGAACATGCGAAAACAACACAACCATGAGCTAAAATTTATGTACTTTCCGAGTTTGGACATGTTGATGGGACAAGTCGGTATTCTAGAGGAAAGGATTCATAAGGAAGGCTTGGAGCTCGAGTGCTCAAGAAACTCCGGCAGTGGCTCCAAATTATCTAAGCCAGGACCAGAAAAGGCTTATCTTCAGACAGTAGCTTGCGCTCAAAGCAGTTTCCCAGAAGTGAATATGGTTCAACGACCTAGATCTCCGCATCAAAACCTTAGGACAATACCCTTACCACGCCGAGACTCATCGCAAAGGGAGTTCACCAACATTGGCCGAGCACCAAGTCAGGCGTTTGAAGAGCTTCAGAAGAGAAACCTGCTACAGCCCCTGGCCCCTCGGCCAGGAACCACTCATTTGGGGAGGCATCTTAATCAATTCTGCCACTACCATCAGTTGCCTGGCCATTATGCTGACAATTGCCGAGCATTGAAGCACAAGATTCAAGACCTCCTCGAGCAAGGAGTCCAATTTTTCTAAGTGTGCAGATCGTTTTCTTGCATCTTCAAATTTTCCTAGTAGCTTATTAGTTAGTTTTCAGTCACCTCTGATTGTAATCTTTACGTTCTTTCATGATTCATAAATAAAATCATAGTTCCATTTTCACAACTCCTGTACAAACCATTTTTCATTCATAAAAAAACAAAAATTTTTTTAAGGAAAAGGATCACGAAGCAATCATTTCTGACTAGCAAGAAGCTTGTCTCTTGTCTAAAATGCTGCCAAACACCACAACTCACCCCATAATATCCAAATAACCCACAAGAGGTTCAAAGTCCACATCTATCGAATTGTTGTCACAAACCCCAAACCAAAACTGGGGGCAATCTAAGTTTAATCGTCTTATCTTTTGTTAAATGTGCGAACGAGTCCAAGTGAAAATTCACGAGAGTGTCTTGAGGGAAAACCATGAGTGACGAGCGTGTCATTTTTACACGACTCGGTGACCACATTCAAAGGTAGGGTAAACGGCATAACTCCGACCGAAGGAGATAATTTGTAAATTTACGCTTAGACCTGTGAAAAGTAACAAAGAATGGATACACAACTATCAGGAATGACGAAGCACCTAGGTACAACACCACATAGCCAAAAGCTTGCGAACCCTGACGTTAAACCCTAGGCACCCCCGCTGAGCCTTTCATATATCCCCTTTTGATATTATGAACTCCACAAAATAACCCGGCCAATGATGAATGTTCGACCCGGTGACCAAAGGAAGCGAGGAGCCCGACTCTCAGATAACATTCTCATCAGTCCAGAGAAGCAATGCCGCTATCAGCATGGCGAAGCGATCCGCAAATGGTCCCAGAGGGACACAGGATCAAATGAGCTAACATCAAAAACAGCTCTCAAAGTTCAAAACCGGGAAACACAAGAACCCCGAAGGAAAAGTCAAGAAAGGATAAAACAAAAAGGCAATCCCGAAGTGCCTCGAAGAAATCCAAATGACAAAAAGAGAAATGGTGTAAAGGACAACTTCAAAAGTCCAAGTCCAGAAGCTCGAAAACAACATCGACATGAAGCAGCTAGACGACTTCAAGACAAGGAAGATGAATCTGAGAGAAGACACAAGTTGCAGCTTTGGTCACCCATTTAAGCTCCACATACCTCAAATATCCCTCCATGATCCTGTTGTCATTCATCACACCCTATGGCCATGTTATAAGCTTTAAAGACTTCCGACTTGATAGTTGTGTGTCTAATCACGTGAAAGTAACAGATCGAATGCGTAAATTCATCAAATATCGAATTCAATGGTCTAGAAGTTGTGACCGTGGGTGAGGAACGAGTGCAAACACCAAACACGCCGAGTGTAGGTTAGGAAGCACCACGTAAAAACATAAGCCTTGACCCTGTGAGGACGAGACTCGTTCGCACGTTTAATAAAAGGAAATACTGGGGGCAATCGATCGTTCCGATCGATTGCCATGAACTCTAGCTCAGATTGTCTTAAGGGAAAATACTGGGGGCAATTGTTGGTTCCAACAATTGCTATGACAACGCCAATTGGAACCCAAAGCTCAAACATCACCACCACCATTCCACCACAGGCCCACATAAGCCCTTACCTTTACATCATACACCATACCCCACCGATGGCATGTTCATCTCCTAGGAGATAAATTGCAAGTCCGAAATCTATGGTCAGGAAATGATAATTTCACTTTCCTTTTCAATAAACAAAATTTTCTTCAAACACTGCCACGTTTGGCACCTTTTCCAACAAATTCCTGTTCTGAACGAGTATCTTTCATATATTTTGATTGCATACATCTTATCATCATTGCCATGTTTGGCACTCCAGTGATCAGTTTTACCATTTGCACGAGACCATTATCCTCCTAACTTATTTTTAGTTCGAGACCCAAAATCGGTGAAAGGTCCTGCAGATTCCTCATTCAGTACGAGACCTAGCATCTTCATTCAGTACGAGGGCTAGAATCAGTGTGAGATCCAGCCATTCAGCACGAGACTTCAGTGTGAGACCACCATCTTCATCAGTGCGAGGCCCATCATTTTCTTCAGTGCGAGGCCCATCATTTTCTTCAGTGCGAGACCATGCATCTTCATCAGTGCGAGACCATCATATTCGTTAGTGCGAGACCCATCATCTTCAGTGCAAGACCCATCATCATCTTCTGTGCGAGACCGAGCGTCATCATCCAGTGCGAGACCAGTACGAGACCTAGTATCATCTTCAGTGCAAGACCCATCATCTTCTTCTGTGCGAGACCGAGCGTCATCATCCAGTGCGAGACCAGTACGAGACCTAGTATCATCTTCAGTGCAAGACCCATCATCTTCTTCTGTGCGAGACCGAGCGTCATCATCCAGTGCGAGACCAGTACGAGACCTAGTATCATCTTCAGTGCGAGATAGAGCGTGATCTAAGTTGGCGGGGCAGAGGCAATAAGTCCCCATCTTCATGTCAACTTCTGGGAGAAACAACTAGTGGGCAGTGGCAATAAGTCCCCTTGGTAATCTAGAAGTTATCCCAGCACCCCAGTTGGTGGGCAGAGGCAATAAGTCCCCATAGTATACCAACCAGGAGCATTGGAACGGGTTTCGGTCCCCAGAAGCATCCGAGCATCATCAAAATCACCGGCATTATCATCAGCATCAGCATCATTTGCATCATTAGCATTTCAGCATTCTTGCATTTGCATGCCATCCAGTTTTTACATCCTAGGTAGTCAACGCCTTAGAATAGCTTGACATCATTTTCATCATTTCAGGTAGTCAACGCCTTAGAATAGCTTGACATCATTTTCATCACTTTAGGTAGTCAACGCCTTAGAATAGCTTGACATCATTTTCATCATTTCAGGTAGTCAACGCCTTAGAATAGCTTGACATCATTTTCATCACTTTAGGTAGTCAGCGCCTTAGAATAGCTCGACAGCATATCATCATTTTAGGTAGTCAACGCCTTAGAATAACTTGACATTGTATCATCCTTATAGGTAGTCGGCACCTTAGAATAGTCTGACATTACCTCATTATTACCTCTAGGTAGTCAGCGCCTTAGAATAGCTCGACAGTGCTTTGTAGCTTAGGTAGTCAGCGCCTCCGAATTGCTGGGCATCGTTAACCCGGTTTCACACAACGTGGAGGATTCTGTGGAGTCCAAAATTTTGGGGCACCACTCAAGCATCAACCAGACTTTTCACATTCGTTACAAAGTCCAGTTGACGGGGGGCAATCTGTTATACCCAAAATTTTGACCCCCCTGGTTAGGGTCTGCAAGGTTTTGGTGTCGTGAGGGATATTTGATCGGGTAATGAGGGATTCCGGCTCGATCGGTGTGTTCCAGGGCCTGAGGAGCAGTTTCGTCATTGTCAGGGGCGTTTTCGTAATTTTTAAGGCTTCTGAGTTCTCCTATAGGCTTTCTCTCTCCTCCAGAGGGTGCCCAAATCAGCTCGGAATGCTTTGATATTTTAACCCATGATAGAGGATGACATTTTAAGCATAATGGCGTTGGAATTTTGATTTTTCGAATTTCCAATAATTTTCTAGCAATTTCTGACTGAATCTGACGAGAAATTCAATTTAAAAATGCTCCAGCATTTAAAAAATTCGTTTCCACCTCAGAAAATTCATAATATCCATTCTTGACATGTGGTTAAAATTTCATAGCAAAATTCCTTTGGGAAGTTGCTTAGTTAAAATATCGAAAAATCTTACTTTTACTAGATTCTCTTTATCTTTAAGGAAGTCTATATAAGGGGATAGGTTTTTGGATAAAGGCAGAACCTCACATGCTGAAGAACCCTAGAGAGTCAGAAAACACGGCCTCCTCTCTCTCTCACGTTTTCCAACATCCGGCCACCCAAATCATACTGAAAATCCCCCGAAATCACCATCTAAACACGTTTTCCAATCCCCAAAGCACCAATAATCATCAAAACCTCACAAAAACACCTCTAAAACGTGAAGAACAGCAAGAACAACCAACAACCAGAAGCTTGGGTCGAAATCCTCTCGGGTCTGCCATCAACGGAGCACTCGACGAGTCCCGGTGTGAAGAAACGTTGTGAATCCGAAGGTAAAACAGGTAGAAACTCCACTTCCCTGATTCACCACGGTATTATCTGTCTTGCCTCAAAATTTGGGCTCAAACTAACCTTCGTAGGCTTCTGTATTGCTGTTTATTTAAGCCTCTGTCAGATAACTTGTTTGCTAAGTTTCGTGCTTAATTCGAATTCAAATTGAAAACTTTCAATCACTAACGTCTTGTACATCTTTCAGGCTACACACCCATAAAATTTGAGCTCAAAACACCCTCGGGAACCTTCTGAAAACCCTTGTCCGTGGGTGGTCCGTGACCTCGGACCTATGGTCCGGGACCTCGGACGCGTTGTCCGAGACCACGGACGCCCACGGACGGCGGCGGGATTTTGAAAATTCAAAATTTAGGTTTTTTCTAATGATGTCCGGGCCCACGGACAGCCTGTCCGTGGCCCCGGACTTTGCAAATTTTCGTTTTCCTTTAATTTCGACTTTTCTGTATATTAGGTTAACTGGGGTCCGTGGTCTCGGACATTAGGTCCGTGGCTACGGACGGAAACAAAATTTGACCTAATTCTGCCTCCGAAACCCTAGTTTAGGTAGCTTTCAATTTCACTTTAATTTTCTGTCAAAAATGCTAAAAAACACAAAAAACAGAAGCACCGCACTTAGGTTAAAAAGCAACTTTGTAAAAAGCCGTAATTAAACCAAGTAGAGGAAAAACGACCTAGGAGGGGTAATGAAAGTAATTGAACCCTAATTAAGTCGAATATCAAGCCCCCGAACCCGAACTCTCCTTTCCTAATTTGATCTAGGTTAAAATTAGGTGGCGACTCGTAATAGGTTCCAGTGAGCTAGCTTAGGTTTTAATAATTATTGTTATATGACATAGTTATTAATCTTAGGCTATAAGTGGACCTAAAACCCGATTAGATCCTAATCAACTTTAATCAACATAGGATAGGGGTTTAAAATCGAGGCTCACAAACGTGCTCTAAGCTTGGAGAGACTTGGGTGAGTACCCAAATATCATGATGAGACCTTAGTAATATTCTAATGGTCATTTTAAATCAATTAGCAAAGAAAACCAAGCTTGAAAACAAGTTAAAACACAAAATGTGCTTTAAGAAGTCTTAAAGCACATTTTTGAGAAATTGTCTTAGAATTGAGTTTTGAGTGGCTAAATGTCCATCATTACTCTTTAATCAACATGTGTACTAATTAGTATCACATTAGGAGGTCTAAATCAATGGGAAATCAAAAATTTCCCGATTATGTGCCTTGATTAGTGAATAGTAACTATTTAGTGACTAGTTTAAGTTTTAATCAACATAAGTCAATTAATTGGTCAACAAAGACCATGTTAGCCTTATATTAAGAGGGTGGCCGGTTTTTATGTGGGGAGTCACCACATGAGTCATCAAATGAGAAAGGAAAAGAAGAGTAAAGTGAGAAAAGTTACTATTTGCTTTTATAAAGCAAAATATCCTTATAAGCTACCTTTTCTTCTTCTCTCTCTTCATTCCTCTTCTTCACACGATTTCTTCTTCTCTTCTTTTGCTCCAAAACCGTGAGAGCTCCATCCATGGTGCCTCCATCTCCAAATGCTCACCAAATGTTCATTTTAGCTCCAAATCAAAAACTAAACACATATTATTCTTAGTTAGGTCAAGACCTATCTTTCTATCTTTTCAAATCTTTCAAAGCTCCATTTTGGTGCCATGAGAAAACTCCATTGATGGAGGAAAATCAAGTTTGAAGCGCTCACTAGCTTCTCCATTCTCTTAAGGTAAAGAAAATGTAAGAAAAACCATGTTTCCATCACTTTCCTTACATGGCCGAAAATCACTACTCATGGGGCTATGTTTTTTATGCCTTGTTCTAGCTTGATTTATTCACCAAGGACTAGTGGAGGTCCTATTTCATTCAATGCCCAAGTCTACTTTGAGACTTCAAAGGTAATCATCCACTTTTATGCCTTAGAACACATTTCTAACCTAGGTTTTCATTCCTTAAGGTTAGTGTATTGTTTAGTGCTCATATGAGTCATTGGTTATTGATTAAACATTGGCAAGGGAAGTTTGAGTGGTGGCCGATATTCATTCAAGAAGAAGGTCTAAGGAGGAAGTTAAGATAAGCTTGAGAAAACAAGGTAAAATGCTTACCTAATGGTGGTTTAAGTTTTAAGGAATGAGTTTAGATGAGTACCAATGTAGCCTAGGGCTTACATTAGGTAATGGGTTATGTAACCTAAGAAAAAGAACTTAAACAAGCTTATGAACTTGTGACTAAGGAGCTAATGAGAATGAGTTAGTAATATAAGTTTAAGGTGGATTTTAAGAGCATTATAGCTACTATGAGATTGATGGGTGTATTTGCAGGTTGAAAGCTTTTATATGTGGGAAATTCAGTGTTTAAGTTTAAGTCATTTAAGGGCCTAAGAGCCATGTCATTTAAGAGCCTTAGTGCTATGCAATTTAAGATTATTGCACTATATTGAGTTTATTATGAATGAGTTGATTTGTGTGAGAAAATATGATGAGAAAGGACTTGATGTGTGTGAGATGGTTGAATGAGGGAAACAATGCATTTGGGCATGATAATATACTAGAGAAACTATGGCAAAATTTGAGTAGGAAACTAAGTGTTTAAGGTGTTCTAAGGAGAGTTTATGACTAAGGATGTTCTAGTGATCACTAAGGGTTATTTTGGTGAAAATGGATAAGCATGGAGTTCTTGAGTCCTAGGAAGACCTAGGAATGTATAAGAGGGACTAGGGGTTATAATGGTGAGTTTCATGCACCAAAACCATGGTTAAGGAAGCTAGGAAACTTGTACAAAGTTTGAAGGAAAAGTAAGGTATAATGACTTATAAGGATGTAAGCATGTGCTAGATTATATATGGCTTTGAGAAGTTTGAGTAAAGAAAATGGGTGTGCAAAATGATGCTTGAGGAGTAGTTAAGATGGTGGTGAAGAAACATAATGATTAGTTGAGGTCTTAGGCAAAGTCACAAGAGGGAAGTGTAAGGAATCAAGTGTTAAGTGTAAGAATTTTGTAAGAAATTGAGTGTCAAGTTTGGTGATTTTTGAGGAAGGTTTAGTACATGTTTTAAGGTGTTTAAACATGTAGGAAACATGTGGAAAGATTGTGGAATGAGTGGGAAAAGATTGGGGTGAATTTGGAGTTCAAAATGAGGAGAAAAGCACTTTGGAAAATAGGTTCTGCTGTGGACCGCCCCTAGGGACCGCCCCTATGGGGAGGTCCAGGCAAATCGTGCTGCAGGAAATTAGCTTCTGGTTGGGAGCCCCTGGGGACCGCCCCAGAGGGGCGGTCCAGTGCAGAGAAAAAGGAAAATTTTGTTTTTGGCTTCTAATGATGGGGGATTGAATGGTAATGGTTTAGATGATGTATAAGCCTTGTTTGGTGACATGTAAAGGCCTTAAGAGGTGTAAACAAGTGTTATGAATTCCTAGTAAGAATTGAGAAAGTAGCTAAGGAGTTTTTAGTGGATGTATAAAGGTGAGTTTAAGTGCCTAAATGGTATTAGGACACATGGGGGAACTTGTGGAGAAATTTGGAGTTGAAAAGAGAATTTAGAAACAAGGTTCTGGAGCCGGCCGACCTTAGGACCGGACTTGCAAGGTCGGTCGAGCTCAAATTACACTACCAGAGAAAGTTTCTGGAATGGACCGGACATGGGACCGGACTTGTCAAGTCCGGTCGGCATGAAATTTTGTACGGTAATAAGTCTCTGGAATCGACCGGACATAGGACCGGACATGTAAGTCCGGTGGTCGGAGTGAATTTTCCAACGGTAAAAGGGTACTGGAATGGACCGGACTTGGCAAGTCCGGTCGGGAAGTCCGGTCGAGCCTAAAAACAAAAAAAAAAGAAATTTTGAATTCTAAGAATGGCAATGGGTAGTAAGGTATGCCTTTGGTAGGGTAGTAATGATTGAGACCCTAAGAACTTAAGAGATTAAGCTAAGTTAAGTATAAACTTGAAAGTTTAAGATTAAGTTTGTAAGATTAAGTGTAAGACCCAAGAGGTGTTAGGTGGGGATCATTAAGGAATTAAGTAGGTTAAACAAGCTAAGTAAGTCATATTAAGTTAAGTGATTAACAACCTAAAACTGAATGAATGTTTTAGGTTTGTGAATTGGGACCCCGAAGAAGGTTAGACAAACAACGATCGACGGTGAACGGTACAGTTGTTTCTTCTTGTGACCTGCTTGCTAACGAGGTGTCCCTCGGCTTGTGTGCTAATTGTTTTGTGTGCTCACTAAACAAGATAAAGCATGCAACCGGAACATATTATATATATATTGTAATGTTGTGTGATGTTTGAAAACTAACACAACATACCGTGAGAACTTACTAACCAATGCTTAGTAAGGAATTGAGTGAGACTAAGGAACGCCCCCTAATGAGGGACGATATGAACCGAAAGAGGTTAACCAACAAACATGGTCTTGAGTTAACTACTAACTGGAACTTGAGTGAGGAAACCCGGGACCGATCTCCGGTCATGCATGCTAAGGAAAAAGGGGGACGGTATCTGAATCAGATCCGCCCTCCGCTTAAGGACTTGTCTTCGGACTTGTAGCCTAGGGCCGGTTGCCGGCTCAGCTACGCTGGATTCCCGTCCAGAGTAGGTGGCATTAAGATGGTGCGGTGGGATCACCTAAATCCCAGGTTTGGACTTAGGCTACAACCATTCCCTTCCAGGAACGGTTTGTATTCTGAGATTAAGTTAAGGTTAAGATAAGTTACAATCATCCCTTTCTAAGGATGATTTGTATCGTTAAGATTAAGATTAAGTTAAGATTAGGATTAAGGTGAGGTTAAGTTAAGTTGCAACCATTTCTTTTTAAAGGATGGTTTGTAATGTTAAGATTAAGATAAGCCACATCCACTCCTTACTAAAGGATGGTTGCTCCTAAGATTAAGTTAAGACTAAGATTGAGGTGAGTTGAGGATGGACTAAGATTAAGAGGGAACATTACTTAAGGAGTTAAATAACTAACTCTCTAATTAAGGGAACGCATTTAAGTCGTTCATTGTGTGTGAACTTTGATTGTTCATATATGGATTGTTGTTTACAGCATTTACTATTATGTTGTGCATTTAATCAACCTCCATGCTATCGACAATTAGTCGTCGTAGCCACGTTAGCTTGGGGGCCATGAGGGGATCGTACCAGCATTCGTGCTGACCCCCTTTGGGGGCTGTTTTACTACACAGGTACATCAGGAGGCGACCGTCGCAAGAGTAAGAAGAGGACACAAGTGTTAAGAATTAAGTGTGACCTACGAGTTGTGCATGTACACTCGTATGGCAATTGAGTTAGTAAAATGTATAGGTTGTGAGAGGATTGTAAGAAGGTTATGTAAATGGTTAAGGTTGTTAGACTAATGTTCGGTATATTCTGTAGTCAGACCGTGGCAAGGTCCTGGATTGTAAGGAATTCCGCTGTGACATGTTTATATATATACTGTTAAGTTGCGAGACCACATTTGGATTGAGTTGGGGTGTTACAAAAAGTGGTATCAGAGCGTAGTTACGCTCTGAAGACAAGAAATACCGAACTTAGGGGAATGTTGAGGTTGAGATTGAGTTATGGGTTAAGGGTTAAGAGATAGAGTGAGAGATGCGTTAGTCAGGACTTCCCGGGTTTACCGGACATCCATAGTACCTAGACCCGCCCTCCACATCCCTAACCCTGAATTT
>JAIOTZ010002259.1:0-21064 GCA_023374045.1 Limonium bicolor | reverse complement strand
ACCGTCTCAGCAACTCCGGGAATGTCGGGGTCACCGCCTCCACCTCTTCCAGTACCACGCCCTCTAGTTCCACCAGACATCTGTAGTACAGTATGTCACATAAATACTCGGTAAATTACCATACACAACCAGTAGATATTGAATTGCCTTAGAGGCTACTATGTCACGCAGTTTGCGTTACTAGACACCATATCTTTCTAAGACGAATCGTCTCGTACCTCCCAAACGTTTCCCAATGTTTCCCAAGTCCTAAGCTCACTGTATTAACCTATTATCTCGTCATCAGAGTGGTACTCCGCTCTGATACCACTTTTGTAACACCCCTCTCCATAATCACGATATAATCCCTCACGTAGCAATAATTAAAACGTCTCGCAGCGGAAAATAAATAACAAATACAAAACTCACTCGGGTGTCACCGGCCATTACTCGCCCATGCGAGCAACGTAGCCAAACTACATCCAACTTCCAAAATAAACAACTGCTAACCGCAGTGATAACGAGAAACTCCTATACATCATACTAAGTCCATAACCATAAACATCGACAAGTGAGCGACTACCCAATCCTGAAAAATACATAACCTTACCATAAGACCATACACCATCTTCATTACTATACAACATCTCCAATTACCCTGTTCCTGCTCTTCAGCTCCGACAATGGTCAACAACCTGAAATGGTGTAGTATCAGCGATAGACACTGAGTATGCCGGGCCTGGACCCTAATGGTCACTTGTCATTTTAACCATCTTGTTATCAGATTGGTTTCATGCTTTACCATTTTACAGTTATAATCAGAACTGAAGCATAAATGTATAATATACATAATCAACCATCCAAATATCCATAAACATTTAATCACCCATCCAATCCAAACAGTCATAGAATATCTCAAACAACATTTGTATATCGAACGTATCGAGTATCAACATATATTGTACAATGTACAACAGCCGTAGCGTACAGTTTTCATATTCGATTTACCTTAGCCTTGTAGGCTCCATCCAACCATCAACACACAATAAATTAACCTCAAGTATAACCAATGAACAACAAAGCGAAACAACGAGAATAATAAACAAGTATTAAGTCTCGTCCATGGTATTGTTCGCCACTGTATAAGTCTCAATTGTTTTAGTTGTTCAGTTATACCTAGTGACAATGTCTCGTTAAAACGACATGTCTCTAGTTACCCATGTATTATGGCGGGTCACCCACGGCAGTAGCCACTCCAACGGTAGAGTCTCCGACCAACGAGCCATTCTAGCTCACGGGAAATTTTCTTGATACTTACGGACCCGTACGCGGACATCCTGGTATCGTTTTTGTGATCACAGCGCGCACCAAGAGCCACATCCTCTTGGCTTTACTTCCATTCCATTAATTAATTAATTATACCATCGCATCGCATTACCAAATTTTCTAACACAGCAGACTAAGGTCATTAGTCCAATCCGGAGTTTGTAAACTCGGGATCCAGTGTTAGATACGAGAGCGGCGTATAGAAAAGGCCAATGCTCCGTACAGAAGTCTCAGATAATATGTATGTGTTTTTATCATAGTGCTACAACGTTTTACTTACGTTCCTTATATTTCATATAAGATAGCACCATAGCCGCTAGTTCGTTTTATATATATAGGTTCATATATACGAACCAATACTGTTAACTCAACAACAGTAAATAATAAGCAGCTATAAATATACAATTCATGCATATTAATTAACACATTCAGACAAACAATCTTATCACAGATCACACAACAACATACAAGTTATATCAACCAAATCCGAGCCCAAGGAGTAACCTTAGGACAACTCGGATCAAACCCCTTTACATACCGTTCACCCTGATTGTATTACGGTGGAGTATGAATCAGCAAGATCCTATGCTCCGTGTAGTCTGCTAGCTCGTCGAGCGTCTTGTCAGAAGTACAATCTAAACGGTAATAAACTATAAGTCAGTCTCCATGACTAACTACATCCGGTATTTCCGAATAATAAGTAACCCCGACAGTTCACCCCTGTTTTCTACAGTTGTTCGTTACGGGTTTCTCTAAAACAGTCGGTTTTGTTACTTAAACTCGTATGTCAACTATTTCAACTATTAAGCTTAATTCATTATTTCCTTTTAATCTTATCCACCAATTAATTTTAGGTACGTAACCTATAGTTGCATGTACTCATGCATGATTGTATTATATTATTATTTTTTGTATTGTATCCAAAACTCATAACTTATAGTTCATAACTATATATTTTTTTTAAAATAACCACCACCACTAAATCATATGGTTTCCAACCAAAATGTATATATCTACCTTATATACATTATTCTTGTGTATGTATATATTTTTTTTTACCACGTAGGTAATTCTCATGAGTTTCATAAACTCTTATATTTTATGTTACATTTTATCATCTTTTATTAGGTGATTATTCCCATTAGTTGTATTGTATCGTACAACTTATATTAAGATTGTTATCCTAATATTATGTAACATTTTATGTTGTACAATTACAACTCCTAAGGTTTATACCATAAGTACCTTAGTTTATAAATCCCATTCATTTATAGTTTATCACACCATTTAATGTGAATACCTTATTTGTATTAATTTCATTAAACCACCTTAATACCAAATAATTGTTATAACATTTATAACCTTATAGACCTTAGTCTAAAATTCATTTTCCAAACTCTACCAATTCGGTAAAGCCCTTGAATTTATTTAAATTCTATTTTGACCACATAACATTATGTAATGCTATTCCATATGCTAATATCATTTGACATGATATTCTTATTTCCTTTAATTAATAACCTATGGTTTCTATACCAAACTATTTATTATTGCCGCATGGGCACCATATCAAAACCATATTCTTTTTCACAAACCATAGTTTCCTTAATTTACAAAATCACCCCTTTCTTTTTACCATGTCATATATTCCATTTAATATAACATTTCTAACTTACAAAAAAGGGTATAACCTATGGTTATTTTTTTGTAAATTCCGAACAGCCCTTGTGCTATTCTATAATTGCCATTTGGCCCTATTTATAACAATAGTTCTTCCATATCATTAAAACCATATATTATACACATATCTTAATAAATTCTCTCAATAATTCTAAAAATCACCAAATTCCACAAAAGGGTTATAAATATCCTTATTAACCCATATACTTTCGATATTTACCATTCCGCCATCTATTTTTCTCCAAAGTGTCATAATGACATAATAACTATAT
The DNA here is from genome assembly GCA_023374045.1 of Limonium bicolor. Lineage (NCBI taxonomy): Eukaryota > Viridiplantae > Streptophyta > Magnoliopsida > Caryophyllales > Plumbaginaceae > Limonium > Limonium bicolor. The sequence goes on along the minus strand of JAIOTZ010002259.1, from coordinate 17,807 downwards.
GTTATACTATATAGTTTATTTTAATTCCAAAAACAACTCAATAAATTCCTAAAAATTCCTAATAGCGCATGGGTGTTTAAAATACCATTTTACACCCTTAATTTTCGGTAATAACATATTCACCACATATGTTATAAAAATATTACCATTAAATACGTAACCTATTATAAAACCTTAAATAAGTTATCTAACTTATTTATTTTGGTCAAAACCTAGCATATGGTCAATGTTGACCACCTTAATATTTCCTTGACCACCAATTCCTTATAATTACGGTTTAGTACCCAAACTTTCTAAAATTCACCATTTAACCCCAAAACTTTATAAAATCTTATAAACTTTATTTTAACTCCTTTTTAACTCTAATTTTCGGCTTTATTTTCTAAAGCCCTTAAATTTAATTTAATTACACCTAATACCCCATTTATTTTCGGTAATGCATTTATACTACTTAAACTTAATTAAAAGCTTGTAAATGCATAAATAAAATGGCCTAAAATACATGGCCTTATTACAAACATTGTCTTGCAAAATAAATTACACATAAATGTCCCAAAATACATATAAATTTTCGGCCTCACCATATATTCTTCATTTATTTACCAAACTTCCACATAATGTCTTAAATTTGACAATTATGCTTGTTTAATTAGTTATAAATTTTATTAAACCATTCCTTAAACATTTTAAGGTCAAATAAGACCTTATTATTCTTTTCACTCACGGCAATAGTATTAGAATTAGCTTAGAACATTTTTAACTTAGCAAAGTTAAAGTTTAAGTGATTTATACCTTGATTTAGCTTAGGTAATCCTTGTTTGGTTCGGCCACCTTAAGTAGAAATTCTCCACAGCTTGTTTTACATGTTTTCAAACAGAAAACAAGGCCTAGTTAGTCTCCAAGAAAGATCTAACTATAAGAAGTAATTTGATGTAAGATTTAAGGCAAAAAACCTTAAGAATGCAAGGAGAGTTCAAGATGGTTTCGACCTGAATCAAGCACACCACAAGGTGTTAGATCTACCATATTGACATAGGAAATAGCTAGATCTCAACAAGCTACCTTGTTATTAGGTTTTACCTTGGAAAAATGCCTTAAAAGAGGGTATTTCCTTTGGATCTAGGCCACCTTTGCTCCAAATGGCTAACCAACAGATTACACATGAAAAGGAGAAGAAGATGAGGCTATGACCAAAGTTTCACAGCCGAACTTGAAGGGAATCAAAAGTTATGAGCTTAGAGCACATTTTTACCTTAAATGGTCAAGACTTGAACTTTCCTCCTTAGATCTGGTTATGTACGAAACCAACACTTCCTTTAACCTCCAAATAACTCTAAATAGATGTATAGAAAAGGTTGGAGTGTAGATCAATCGAAAAAGGAAGGAAAGATGAAGAAAATGGGCATTTTTATGCCTTAAGAGCTTACCTAGAGCTTGAAACCTCATCAATGGTGCTTGGAACTCTTACCTATGGTGTAGAGGAGCCAAAGAGAGCTCTTGGGCAGAGCAAACTCGGCTGGAAAGAAAGAATGAAGGAGGATGACCTAATATTGCCTTAAAGCTCTTTTTTTAAATATTTTAGGTCATTATTGGTTTGATGACTCATCAATGCTTGATTGATACTGATAATTGGAGGAGGATTCGGTGGAGACAAGGAGGAGACAATGACAAAGGTAGCCGTCCTTGATTGAGAAGGTAGGGTAGTGTTTGATTCAAATTTTGATTGAAAGTGGAGATAAATAATGTTACTTTAGTTCATTTATTGTAAGGTGACTCATCTCTTGTCTTGTACCAGATTGGAGCCACGAAATACAAGGGGGGAGAGGCTCCAAAAATCGCTGGCTTCACATGGGGTAAGGTAAGTGGAACCCACCTTTTTGTTTTATAAGGTAAAGTTGTCTTTTTTGTTATTTTATGTAAAAGTAAGAGCATATATTTAATTGTCACATGTCTCTTGTCTCTTGGTCTGTTAAGAGACTCAATTATCTGATTTTATGTAGCCCATTTCGTGGTCAATGGTCAACATTGACCAACTTAGTCAATGTTGACCCAAATGGGCCCCACATTAGGGTTTTATTAGTATTTTAATATTAAATTTGTAAAAATTCGTAAATTTATGGAATTAAATTCCTAATATCATATAATATGATATTTTATTATTTAAAGGTATTTATAACCTTTTTATCTCATTTAAAACCAATTTAGAAGGCAATTACACAAAAACGTGCTTTAAGGAGTTTTAGTGCACATTTTGTGTCGCCAGGTGTTTCTGAGCTTGGTTTTCTTTGACAACGGTTTTTTGTGTCCCTTACATGATATTTAATCATGGTATCCAATTTTATGTCATTTAGAGGTCATTAGATTTTTAAGGTTTCTTAGAGCACCTTTTGCTCTATTTGACCTTGAAGCATGAAAATGCTTGTTCTTTGTGTTGGAGTGTTGTCCAACGGTTATAATATGTTTAGTAGTATGTTAATATGCTTAGGACAAATTTTTAGGTCCTAAGAAGTTTATTTGGGTATTTATTTACCCTTAACAGTCAAAGGGTGCAACATCTTGTTTTATGTTGACCACTGTTGTTCTCAGTTGACTTTTAAGGCATGTTTAGGCCTTAATTAATATGATTAAATATTTAATCCATGTTTTATTAATTTGGGGTATTTCAATAGGGTTCAAAATCGAGGCTCACAGACTAGCGACTCTGCTGGGGACAACTTCTTAATATTAACTTGTTTAATTTTAAGAAAGAGGGCTTAACTCGAAAAATTGTTTATTTATGGCTTTATTACATGTTTGTTTACTTTTGTGCGCACTTTAATTTCTGCACCTTTGCATCATATGAGAGCGAGGGTCCACGTAAACCGATTTCACCCCGGGACCAGTTTGAGGGTCCCCTGTCAGGGACTTACACCTTTTAGGTGATGTGAATAAGTGGGGGAAAAGAGGAGGGTGTCGTCTAACCACATCCCCTTAATACCTGGGCTTTAGCCCCTAGCATTTTCCTGGCAGTATCCTTACCTAGCCCATTGTTTGGTCAGTCAAAGACCCGACCGTAGACGCACACCTTCAGGTGATGTGAAAAAAAAGTGGGGAAGCCCAAAGAGAATAGCGTGCAAGCCCTATTCCTTTGTGGCGACATGGGCCCATGCCCCAAGCACCTCTCCGGATCGATCCATACCCGGCTTGATTTTAACATCTAGTGAGGACATGTTGAATTTGTGTGGGCCTTGTTTACCTGCATGATCGACCCACTACCCAGCCTAGAGATTGATAGGAACTTCTCCTACATCAACCTAGCCCAACCCGAATTGGCAGCTCTATTTGTTTGCAGCCCAGAGGCCCTGTTTGGTTCAACATGTGAGACGTTCGGGCTTCGGCCCAAAAGCCTAGACTTATGTAATTTCTCTTCTAGCCCGATTTGAATTATCCAATTAGTTCTAGGCCCATAAAAAAGAAATCCACCTGAACTTGAAGTTACTCACAAGTCCTGAAAGTAAAACCTTCTTTGGCTTAGCAACCATCTTCTCTGGCTCAAAGAAAGTTAGGCCCATTTGTGATTTAGGGACCATTCCAGCCCATGTGCTTTACTTCAGGCCCAAACACATTCCGGCCCAAGGGCTCATTCTAGTCTAGGTAGACTTCTTATCATGACCCTAACCCAAAACCCTGGATCTAGGTGTCACCTCTCAAGCCCAATCTAAGCCATCTGTTTAGATTTCAGTCCAAATTCCAGTTCATAGTTTGAAAGATACTTCAGCCCAAACACCTCATTTTCTAGGTATCCCGGCCCACTTGCTTTCAGCCTAAGCCTGTTTTGATCTACCTTGTGAAGTGTCATTCTCACCTTAGTGTCTTTCAACCCACTTCCTCTTGTTAGCTAATAATGGACTTCTTGGAAACAGGCAAGCCCGAATCTAGATATGGCAGAAGGAGGAAATCCGATCAATACGGATGCCCAGTTGGCCGCTGTGTAGCAAAGGTGCAAGGTCTTGGAGTCCATAGTCGAGGAATTGAGGAGTAAGGCTAATCTCCAGGAGACAAATCAGCACACTCTGGAAAAGGTTGTGGATGAAAATCTTAACCGTAGTTACATCGAGATTGACTCCATTAGGGCCCAAGATCTTCAAACACGTGTGGGGAAGGATGTTCCTCACAACCAACAAGCCACAGAGGTTAAAAGGGTTTTTAAAAGGATTGAGCGCATAGAGAAAGCCAACAAACCAGCTGGCTTCGATTATTTCTCCACGGCGTCGTATCCCGAAGTTGATCTTCCCCCAAAGCTGAAGCTGCCCACACTCGCTTTGTACAAGGGTTCCTCGGATCCACAGATTCATTTGGCTATGTTCGACCGGGAAATGTCCATCTTGGGGCTCAACAACATGCAAAAGCCAAAGTTTTCGCACACTATCTAGACGAGACTCCTCAGCATTGGTATCTCACTCAGAAGATGAATACCAAAACCTACGAGGAGGTTTGCGAGGCTTTCCTAAATCATTTCGAGTATGCTAAGAACCTCGAGGTCACCAGAATCGATCTTGCAGGAACTCGACAGAAAGACAGCGAGTCCATGTCTGACTTCATCAAGCGTTGGAGGAGAAAGGCTGGAGCCATGCCTACCAAAATGGACGAGCAAGAGCAAATCCGCATGATAATTGAGAACATGCGAAAACAACACCACCATGAGCTAAAATTTATGTACTTTCCGAGTTTGGACATGTTGATGGGACAAGTCGGTATTCTAGAGGAAATGATTCATAAGGAAGGGTTGGAGCTCGAGTGCTCAAGAAACTCCGGCAGTGGCTCCAGATTCTCTAAGCTAGGACAAGAAAGGGCTTGTCTTCAGATAGTAGCTTGCACTCAAAGTAGTTTCCCAGAAGTGAATGTGGTTCAACGACCTAGAGCTCCACATCAAAACTTCAGGACGGTACCCTTACCACGCCGAGACTCATCGCAAAAGGAATTCACCAACATTGGCCAAACACCAAGTCAGGCGTTTGAAGAGCTTTAGAAGAGAAACTTGTTACATCCCTTGGCCCCTCGGCCAGGAACCACTCATTTGGGGAGGCATCTTAATCAATTCTGTCACTACCATCAGTTGCCTGGCCATTATGCTGACAATTGCCGAGCATTGAGGCACAAGATTCAAGACCTCCTCGAGCAAGGAGTCCAATTTTTCTAAGTATGCAGATCGTTTTATTTATGTTTTCTTGCATCTTCAAATTTTCCTAGTAGCTTATTTTCTTAGTTAGTTTTCAGTCTTCTCAGATTGTAATTTTATGTTTCTTTCTTGATTCATAAATAAAATCATAGTTCCATTTTCACAATTTCTGTACATACCATCTTTCATTCATTGAAAAAAGAAAAAAAGAAAGAAGAAAAAACAAAAATGTCTTTCAAGGAAAGGGATCACGGAGTAATCATTTCCCGATAATGGAACAGAACGATTTGTCTCTTGTTTCTAAAAGTTGAACATGATACGCTAAACACCACAGCTCACCCCTAAGCGTCCAAACAAACCACATAGTGCTTCGAAGTCCACATTTGCCAAATTGTCGTTGTAAACCCTGGATTAATACTGGGGGCAATCTAAGTTTAAGTTCGTCAACTTTTATCTTTTGTTTAAATGGTGAACGAGTATCCGAGTGAAAATCTCGCGAGAGTGTCTTGAGTGGAAAAACCATGAGTGAGCGAGCGTGTCATTTTTACTCGACTCCGGTGAGACCAAATTAAAAGGTGAGGTAAACAGCATGACTCCGACTGAAGAAGATAATTTGTAAATTTACTCTTAGACCTGCGAAAAGTAACAAAGAGCGGATGCACAACTATCAGGAATGACGAAGCACCTAGGTACAGCACCACAGAGCCAAAAGCTTGTGAACCCTGACGTTAAACCCTAAGCGCCCCCGCTGAGCCTTTCATATATCCCTTTTTGATATTATGAACTCCATAAAATAACCCAGCCGATGATGAATTTCCAACCCAGTGACCAAGGAAGTGAGGAGCCCGAGTCTCAGTTAACATCTTTATCAGTCCAACGAAGCAACGTCGCTATCAGCATGACGAAGTGATCCACAAATGGTCCCAGAGTGACACAGGATCTAAAGAGCTCACATCATAACAGCTCTCGAAGCCCAAAACCAGGAAACACAAGAACCCCGAGGGCAAAGTCAAGAAAGGATAAAACAAAAAGGCAAACCCAAAATGCCTCGAGGAAATCCGAATGACAAAAAGAGGAGAAATGGTGTAAAGGACGACTTCAAAAGTCCAAGTCCAGAAGCTCGAAAACAACGTCGACACGAAGCAGCTAGACGACTTCAAGACAAGGAAGAAGATTCCGAGAGAAGACATAAGGTGCAGCTTTGGTCACCCCTTTGGCTCCACAAACCTAAAATATCCCTTTATGGTCCCGTTGCCTTTCATCACACCCCATGGCCACGTTACAAGCTTTAAAGACGTCCGACTTGATAGTTGTGCATCCAATCACGTGAGAGTAACAGATCAAATGCGTAAATCCATCAAGTGTCGAATTCAATGGTCTAAAAGTTATGACCATGAACGAGAAATGAGTGCAAACACCAAACACGTCGAGTGTAGGTCAGGAAGCACCACATCAAAACATAAGCCTTGACCCTGTGAGGACGAGACTCGTTCGCACATTTAATCAAAGAAAATACTGGGGGCAATCGATCGTTCTGATTGATTTCCATGAACTATAGCTCGGATTGTCCTAAGGAAAAATACTGGGGGCAATTGTTGATTCCAACAATTTCCATGTCAACACCAATTAAAACCCAAAGCTTGAGCACCACCATCCCACCACAGGCACACATAAGCCCTTACCACCACACACACACTCTCAAGCCCGTCATTGGCCTTACCTCCACAAAAATATCAAGCTCGTCATAACCCTGACCACCATCCAAAATCACAACCCAATCCCAGGTCTATCACAAATCCTGAACACCGGCAAAAGCCTTTAGCACCACAACAAACACCACACACTTCCACTAACGGCATGTTCATTTTCTAAGAAACAAATTATAGGTATGCAATTTTTAGTCAGGAAATGATCATTTCACTTTTCAGCAAAGTTTTTCTTAAGCATTGCTATGTTTGGCACATTTTTTAACAGTTCCTTGTTTTGGGCAAGCTCCCAACAAACACTTTAGTCGCACTTTACAACTTTTGCGTAACACCTCCACATTGCCAAGTTTGGCACCATTTCCAACAGTTTCCTGTTTTGAATGAGAATCTTTCATATGTTTTGATTGCATACATCTTATCATCATTGCCATGTCTGGCACTTCAGTAATCAGTTTTTATCATTTGCACGAGACCATTATCTTTCTAACTCATTTTTAGTACGAGACCCAAAATCAGTGCGAGACCCTACATTTTCATCATTCAGTACGAGACATCCTCAGTCAGTGCGAGACCAAGAATCAGTGTGAGATTCAGCTTTTCTTCATCCATTTAGTACGAGACTTCAGTGCGAGACCCATCATCTTCATCAGTGCGAGACCCATCATTTTCTTCAGTGTGAGACCATGCATCCTCATCAGTGCGAGACCATCATATTCGTGAGTGTGAGACCCATCATATTCATCAGTGCAAGATCCATCACCTTCATCAGTGCGAGACCGAGCGTCATCATCCAGTGCGAGACCAGTACGAGACCTAGTATCATCTTCAGTGCGAGACAAGTACGAGACAAAGCGTGATCTAAGTTGGTGAGGCAGAGGCAATAAGTCCCCATCTTCGTGTCAACTTCTTGGGAGAAACAACTAGTGGGCAGTGGCAATAAGTCCCCTTGGTAATCTAGAAGTGATCCCAGCACACCAGTTGGTGGGCAGAGGCATTAAGTCCCCATAGTATACCAACCATGAGCATTGGAATGGGTTTCGGTCCCCAGAAGCATCCGAGCATCATCAGCATATCATATCATCTTCTTTTGCATGACATCTACATTTGCATTATAGGTTCCCGACACCTTAGAATGTTCAGCATACTTTATTTCACTTTAGGTAGTCAACGCCTTAGAATCACTTGACATCATTTCATTCAGTATAGGTAGTCAACGCCTTAGAATAGCTTGACATCATTTCATTCATTATAGGTAGTCAACGCCTTAGAATAGCTTGACATCATTATTTCATTCATTATAGGTAGTCAACGCCTCAGAATAGCTTGACATCATCCTTATAGGTAGTCGGCGCCTTAGAATAGTCCAACATTACTTCATTTTTACCTTTAGGTGGTCGACGCCTTAGAATCGCTCAACATCCTTCCACTTTACTCATAGGTAGTCAGCGTCTTAGAACAGCTTGACACAACTTATCGGATTTCAATTGCATGTGGGGTCTTTTAAGATCCAAATTTTGGGGTATCATTCAAGCATCAACTAGCCTTTTCATTTCCATTACAAAGTCTAGTTGACGGGGGGCAATCTGTTATACCCAAAATTTTAACCCGCCCGGAAGAGAGTCTCTACTAATAGGCTATTAGCGAGGGTTCCCAGTTCGATCGGCACATTTCAGAATACTAGGGAACTTAGTCATCTCCAGGGGCATTTTCAAAATTTTTCAAGGCTCCTAAGCCCCCTATAGGCTTTTTCGCTCCTCCAAAGAAGGGTCAAATCAATTCAAAATGCTTTGAAATTTTAACCCATGATATAAGATGATATTTTAGGCATAATGGCATTGGAATTTTGATTTTTTGAATTTCCAATAATATTCTAGCAATTTCTGATTGAATTTGACGAGAAATTGAATTTAAAAATATTCCAATATCCAAAAAATTCGATTCCACTTTAAAAAAATCAGAAATATCATCCTTTACCCATGTGTAAAATTCCACAATCAAATTCCTTTTGGAAGCCCTTGAGCTAAAACGTCGGTAAATCTCGGTTTTTACCAGATTTTTCTATCTTTAAGGAAGCCTATATAAGGAACCTTATCCCATGATCAAATCAGAACCTCAAGAACCCTAGACTCTCAAAAAAGGCAGCCGTCTCATTCTTTTCACGTTTTTACACATCCAAGCACCAAAATCACATCAAAAATCCCCCGAAATCACCATCTAAACACACTTTTCGACTCTCAACACATCAACAATCATCAAACATCAACCAAACCACCTCCAAAACGTGAAGAACATCATCAACAATCAACAACCAAAAGCACGGGTCGAACTCAACCCGAAACCGGCATCATCGGAGCCTCTGAAGAATCCCAACGTGAAGAATCATCTTGAATTCGAAGGTAAAACAGGTTATAATTCTACTTTTCTAACCCCCCCCACAACCTTATTAACTCTCTATCAAATTTTGGGCTCAAACCAACCCTTTTCGGGTTCTGTATTGCTAATTGCTTTTGCTTCTGCCTTGTTACTTGTTCGTCAAGTTTCATGCATAATTCGACTTCAAATTACAATCTTTCAATTACTAACGTATTGTATACCTTTCAGGCTACATGTGCATAATTGTTTAGCCGAAAACACCGCCGGGAACCACCATAAAACCCCTGTCCGTGGGTGGTCCGGGACCACGGACACCCACGGATGGCGGCGGGATTTTAAAATTTTAAAATTTTAGGTTTTTTCTAAACAATGTCCGGGCCCACGGACATCCTGTCCGTGGCCCCGGACTTTTCAAATTTTTGTTTTCTGTTTAATTCGACTTTTATTTCCACATAGATTAACTAGGGTCCGTGGGTACGGACAATAGGTCCGTAGTCACGGACGGAAATAAAATTTGACCTAATTCTGCCTCGGAAACCCTAGTTTAGATAATTTCAACTTTCACTTTCATTTTTCTGTCAAAAATGCTAAAAACACAAAAAAACAGAAGCTCGCGCACTTAGGTTAAAATGACTCATAATAAGCCGTAATTAAACTAAGTAGAGGAAAAACGACTTCTAAGGGTAATGAAAGTAATTGAACCCTAATTAAGTCGAATACCAAGCCCCCAAACCTGAACTCTACCTTTCCTAATTTACTCTAGGTTAAAATTAGGTGGCAACTCATAATAGGTTCCAGTGAGCTAGCTTAGGTTTTAATAATTATTGTTATATGACATAGTTATTAATCTTAGGTTATAAGTGGACCTAAAACTCGGTTAGATCCTAATCAGCTTTAATCAACATAGGATAGGGTTCAAAATCGAGGCTCACACACACTCTAGGAAGAGTTGTGAAAAGAATTGGTAAGTATTACCACTTGAGATGAGGTTAGAAATGTGTTATAAGGAAAACAAATGCAAGAATGTTCAAGGTTCTAAGTGTAAACAAATTACAATATTTGGGTGGATGTGTAATGGAGTTATAAGCAATGAAAAGAGGGTTTAAGGCGTTTAAAAGGTGTTAGAACATGTTGGGATACATGTGGAGAGATTGGAAGAAGATTGGACAAAAGAACAAGTGGAGAATGAAGTTCAAAATGGTAAAATTTAACAGTTTAAAGTGTGGTCCGGGACTTGGTCCTTGAATAAAGCCCCGGACCAGCACTAAAAATAGGTCGAGAATACACCCCAGTACTGGTCCGGGACCTAGGGTAAGTACCAAGTCTCAGACCATAGTTAAAAATCAGCCAAAAGTCACAACAGACATTGGTCCGGGACCTTGGATCCGGACCATGTCCCGGACCAGGCAATTTTACAAAGGAAATGTGCTTTTTAGATGGTAAATGAAGGGGGCTTGTTGGATAATGCTATTATATGGTTGTTTAGAGTTGTTTGGTACGGTGGAATTTTATGGTCATTAAAGGTGTGAACAAGTATAAGGTATAATGGAAGTGATTAACTTATATGATTAAGTTTAAACTACAATGACTTAGAGGTTGTTAGTTGGAAATCCGTAGTGATTAAATAAGCTAGGCTAATTACAAGGAATTAACCACCCGATTCGATGAACCTTTTAGGGTTTGAGTAAGTGGAACTCCGGAGGAGAATAGACAACCGATGACAACGACGAACGGTATGGTTTTCATGTAGCCTGCTTGCTAACGAGGTGTCCCTCGGCTTGTGTGCTATTTGTTTATGTGTTCCGACTAAACAAGATAAAGCATGCAACCGGTTTATTGCTTGTTGTGTGATTGTGATGCACTTACACAACTTACCTTGAGAACTTACTAACAATGTTTAGTAAAAAATTGTGTGAGAATAAGGAACACTACCTAGTATTGGTTTACTAGTAACCGAAAGAGGTTAACTAACAAACATCGTCGTTGAGACTTCTACTAACTGGAACTTGGGGGTGAGGAATCCGGGACTGACTCCGGCCATGCATGTTGAGTTAGGAGGTCGGCATCCTTATCAGGTCCGTCCTACAATGAGACTTGTCTTCGGACTCGTCGCCTAGAGTCGACATATAGACTTGACCTCCCCGAACTACTAGTTTGAGGAGGGAGGCACAGTAAGATGGTGTGGTTAGATCTACCTAAATCCCAACTAATTCTAAGAAATATTGTTTATGTACACCAATGGAGCTGATAACTCATTGGCTAAGGTTACCTTTGTCCCAACAAGATAAACAATGAATTAAGGGACTACCATTCTAATTAAAGAACAGTTGTCTTATTTGAGATAAGATTTGAGATAATATTTGGGATAAGACCTGAGATGAGATTTGAGATGAGAATGAAATAATTCTCGACTTAAAGAGTTAAAAACTAACTCACTTACTTAAGGAACGCTTTTAAGACGTTCATTTTGTTTGAACTATAATTGTTCATATATGTTGTGGTGTTTATTGAACTTCCTATTTATGATGTATTAATAATCAACCGCATGCTATCGACAAGTATTCGTCGTAGCCCCGTTAGCTTGTGGGCTGTAAGAGAATCATACCAGCGAAGGTGATGAGCCCCTAGGGGTATCCATATTTATTTTGCTGGTGAACGGCAGAAGACGACCGTCTTGAGAGTAGGATCGGGTAGAAGCACTTCGGGTTGTTTTCCTTTTTGTTACACGAGTTGTGCATGTACACTCGTTTAGTAAATGGTATGAGATGTAGTATGATGTATTAGGATGTGAGATACTTATATTAAGAATATGTATTTGGTTAAGATTTAGTATACACTAATGTTCGGTATATTCAGGTCCATCAGACCGTAGCTAGATCTGGAGTATTTAGTATACCTAGTTAGTCACGTGGGTGACTGACGGCAGTAACACCAATTGCTGTAAGAATTCCGCTGCAAATTTGATATATGTAAATGGAGGTTTATGAGATGAGTATGGCTTTATGAGTTGGGGTGCTACAAAAAATTTTGACCATCAACTTGGACCATAATCTTCTAGTTATTAATTTGAAGAGTAGATGTTTCAACTTGAATTTGAATTTCAGCATTCTCTACAAAGTGGCTTTCATCTTCTTCTATTTGAATTACCTCACCAACGGTTTGGGTAATTTTGCGCACATTTGTTTTATTCTATGCATGTAGCGGAATGCCACGTATGATTACCCATGTTCGACGTTTCTCGACTTGGTCTTCCACTTCCCATTTTCTCACCTCAAACTTTTCTTCCTCTTCAGTAATGGATCTTGTGTCATCTAATCCCAGTTCCACATCCCGATTTCTGTTACATACTAGGAGAACTTTCCTTCTTGAAAAAGCTAATAGGCCTCCAAGGTTTGGCCACCGCTTTTGGAACAACTCCATTGATTGTCTGGCTGATCGCTCTTGTTGTACCATAATGACCATGCATTTGTTTAGGTGGTGTTTCATGGTTTCATCGGCTGCAATGGTAAGTGATAGCCTCGACGTAACATGGCCCTTAGCCTTCCAGGACCATTTTCCAGTTTGGCTAGGTTTCAACTGACTCCTGTACCGGGTTTCATGTTTCCGGTTCTGCTGCAACGATCTATGGGTATCCTTCTTTCTTTCTCTGTGACCCTGAAACTCCATCCTTACCCTCAGCCTATCTTCATTGATGTTCCACCCTCTGACTTTGCTTGGCTCTAGTTTCGGCTACTTTTGTATCTCTACTCCTTCTACCGTGGTCTCCTTCCTGCATGTCCCTTCTCATAGTTATTCCATGCTGCCGGCCGTCTTTCTCCTCTCATCCTTTTTTTGTGGTGGTCACGGGTATTGTGGGTTCATGGTGGTGGGTCAGTGACGTGATGGAAAGGTTTAGGTGGTCTTAGGCTGGGATTTTGGTGGTTTTAGTCTGAGAAGTTATTTTACTTGCAGCTTTGAGGTGATACAATTTTCCTTCTAGCTCATAGTCTCATTATGTTTCCCATATGAGTTCTTGACCCCTTGATTATTTACCAAACATGGGGAATATATCAAGCTTAGAATCACAGGAAACCTTCACAAATAGCTAAGGCTTTATCGAACCTTCTATTGTGACATTGGAACCTAACAAGTATGCAAAAGAAAAAAATTGCACCAAGTATTCTCTTCATGGTTTTTTGAAACATGCATTACAGATAACAAGCACGATATACTTATTGCCTTCTTATTTGAAAGATGTGGTTAGAAACACAATGATTACAAACTGACAATTGTCGTAAAACACACTTGGCAATGGCAGTACTAGAAACTGAAATAAATCAGTGAATTATACAACCATTTCTAACTGGAAACATGAAGTCCAATTAAAGAATGAACAATAATGATCAACATTTCACTAATGAGTGCGAAAATTTGACCATAAATTGAAGCATTATTGCTGTCAAAACATGTACAACAACTGCAATATTCAACCGTAACAGATATTGGCATTTAAAGAGTAATGAACTGACCATTTTAACACTAATGTGAACAGCAGTGAGCAGAGGTTATAAGAAAACATTATTTAGTTCTTAACATCATCTTTACAGCTGGAAAAATGGCAAGTCTAAAGCAACAGAACACTTCACTAATGAAGTACAAAAACAGCTTCGAAGCTGACCACAAAAACAAGATATTGGAGTGTCAAAATACTGCTCCTATACTAACCATAAAAGCATTTTAATCAGAATGCAAAAACATGCTTTAGAACAGACCAGAAAGTGCGCCTGTATCTAGTTCTGTAGCCGCCGATTAAATTCCGAGCAAAGAGGTAATAGTATTACCAAATTAGTCATATTCATATTGCCTCTTTCTTGCTTCATTTCAAAACTATGCATACCTGTAAGTATATTTTCCAAATTTCTACTTATCGATCTTCAATGCTGGAAATGAAAGCATCTGCAATATAAATTTATAAAATAAACAATAAGCCCATTAATGATACAAGATTTAAGCTTACTTACAATGAATCAATCTAAAATAAAAAATTATGCATATAAGTTTTTTCAATAGAAAGAACATTCCTAAAAATCCAGTCTTTTTATGCATGATAGGAGACAAAGCTAAGTTAAAATTGTCGGAAGATGATCTGAACATGGCCCTGAACCTTACACGACATACTAAAATCGAAGTCTGTATAGATTTTTGTTCTAAGACATATTGATCTCTGATTCTTTTTTATCCAAAATGATAGGTGAAAGCTGCAATGGTGACTCTATTGCACATATTCGTCCTTAGAGAAAATTTGAACGAATTAACACTTACAGATATCTAGTTGGCATTTCTCCTGATCAGTACTGTGTATGGTATTAGAAAGATGACGCGTCCAAGCATGTTTTGAGGGGTTATAGGATGGCTAATTCTTTTTGGAGTAGCCTAATCCCTATTACTCGTACGCCAGTATAGGTTGCAAAATTACTAAGATATGGAATTCAGCAAACATCTATGTTCCCTGTACCCAATTTAGGTTGCAAACTTACCAAGAAAAAGGGAACAAACTTGTATGTTCCTTGTACGCCAGTTTAGGTTGCAAAATTTTTAAGATTGAAATGCGGCAACATGTATTATCCTTGTACGCCAGATTATACCGAGAGTGAAGAGAGGAGAAAAGTTAAGTGTATATTACCGGTTCCCAACTGAATTGTTTTCAACCCGTCTTCAATCCGCTGTGCAAGAGATGCAACAGTTCCTCTATGTCCAGTAATTTAACTCTGTACAGGCACAGAGAGCAAGACACAAGAAGAGAATGAAGAGAGCACAGAGCACGTATGCTCCTTAATCGCTAGTTGGGGTTGCAAAATTACCGTGACTGACGAAAGATACATTAGAGTCAGGGGCGGAGCCATGATTTCAAATGTAGGGGGCCAAAAAGTTTTTTGGCTTTATATTTAATATAAATACTAAATATATTTTGAAAATAAATAATAAAATTTTAAAATAAAAACTTGTTAAAGATTTATATTTTAAATATAGATATAACTTACGAAAATATATTATATCCTATTTTTCATAGATAATTTTCATAAAACACGGAAATTAAGGAGATAACTTTTGGACTAATTTATCCTTCATAAGAAATAGAGAAGTTGTGAGTGAGAGAAAAAGTAAGAGGGTATATGAAAATTGAGTAATACAAAAGTCCAAAACATCTTATATGTTGAAAAATGGCAACTTTCAAAACATCATTTATTAAGAATAGAAGGTAGTACATAGTGACAATTACAAGACTCATTGACTTAACTTTAAACTAAAATTTGATCAACACAATTAATACTTTAAAAGCAAGTTTTTCAGTTGAAATTATGGTTATAAAAATAATAATGTATAAAATATAAGACACTTAATAACATTAACTAATGTATTAAGTGTAATTTATTATTTCTATTTAAACACTAAACAATTTAAAATGGACTCATGTTAATTAAAAATTATAATTATAATAGATACTTTTAGACAATTTTAATAAATTCGACTTAACTTATAACAAAATAAACTATATTATATAAAGCTAGTAATAAAAAAATGATGTTATCGGGACAATTGGGAGGGTCGGGCCCCCCTAACCTATAAGGTAGCTCTGCCACTGATTAGAGTATATTACTGGCTGGTTCCCATATGAAAGGTCTTAAACCCCGTCTTCAATTCAGTAATTTATCTCTGCAGAGAACAAACACAAGAAGAGAGTGAAGAGAGGCGCAGAGTAAGCTCCTGGTTCGCCAGTAAGGGTTGCAAAATTACAGTGAGTGAAGAGATGAATATATTACTGGTTTTGAAGTGAAATGGTTTCCTACGCTTCAATCTGGCGTGACTTCAGAGATAGAGACTCGAGAAGATGATGAAGAAAGACGAGAGCAGATGTCATGTTCTTTGTCGCGTGTTGCAAAAGAAATGAGGGTGCGTTCGCTTCGGGGTATTCAGCAAAGGGAAACAGAATCATTCCCTTTAGGTGTTTGTTTTGTATTTTAGTGATTCCGTTTCCCCCAATCAAGTTTGAAAACCCCCATATCCCTTTTAGCCATTCCCCCAGATTCCTAGGGAAACGTATCCCTTTCTTCCTCTTCCCTATCATCATCTTTAACATAAACAAATATTATAATGGTATATAATTATATAAATAACTAACATATAATACAAATTTTTATTAATATTATATAAAATATGATATCTAATATAAAATAATATATTTTTTAAAACGTATATAATATAATGGATATGAATATATATATATTATATAAATATTTAGTATATATTCAGATATAATTTTTAATAAAATATCAATATATAATTTATAATAATCTAATAGAATTATTATATTGAAAAAAAATGAAGAATACTATAATAATATAATATTATTTATAATATAACTAGATAAAAATTCTGAAATAATATATATTATTAATAAATTTAAAAAAATATCAACATATATTATCATTATAAATATTAGTTATAATTGAAATAAATATGAAAAAATATGATAATGAGATGAATATTAATAAAATATATTTATACTTTAAATGCTATACAAGATAAAAAAATATTATACATTTTTATGATGTAAAAAATATTTATATATAGATGATAATAATATAGGAATATATTTATATAATTATTACAATTAATTTAATATTTTAAAAAACAGAAATTAAGAATAATATTATTTAAAATTAAATACGATAAAATAAAAAATATCAATAATATATATATATATTATATAAATATTATTTATATATTACAATTTAAATAAAAATTTAGATGATATATATTAATAAATATATTTAAAACTCAAATACTACTACCTCCGTCTAGTTTGACTGTCTTGTTTACTTTTTGGCACGTTTTTCCACCTTCAAATTAGAACATATTAGATAAATTAATTTTACAAAATTAATTTTATAATGCTATAGTTTATCACCTAAGGAATCTCTACAAAACTTAGATTTATAAAATATATCATCTTATATGTTAAATATGAAGTCAAACGACATATCCAAATAGTAAACAGGACGGTCAAGAAGGGACAGAGGGAGTATAAAATTTAAAAAATTAATATTATATATATATATATATTATATCATTCATATTTAAAAAACTATTTATATATGCTATATAATTTATAAAATATTAGTATACGTTACATACAAATTAGATAAACATTAATATATATTATCATAATGTAATTAGTATTAACACTCACTGTTTGGAACCAAACAACAATAAAGACAATCATGAGAATTTTAATCTGTTTCCGTGTTAGAATCAAACAGACTTCTTGATTTGGGGGAATCCCTTTCTTCCTTTCCATCCCTTTCCTGATTCCATTCGTTTCCTCATCTCGAAGGTGAACGCACCCTGAGAGTGAAATGAGCTTCGGCGGATTTGAAAATTTTCTCTAAAATGTCATTTTGTAAAAAAAATACTTACGGTGGTTTTTTTCAAAAGAATTACATAAAAGTATCAAAACGTTGCAAATAAACCGTACCATCTTACTGTAAACGCATCAGATGAACACAGTTTTTGGTTATTTTTGCTATAAA